>VMDO01009829.1:0-74874 GCA_007922755.1 Pedetes capensis
AGTCAGGAGAGAACAATCCCTGGAGAAGGACATCATGTTTGGAAGAGTGGCAGGTCAACGGAAAAGAGGAAAACCCTCCACCAGATGGATTAACACAGTGTCTGCAACAATGGGCTTAAACATAAATAAGATGGTTTGCCTGGCACAGAATCGGGAAGTGTTTCGATCTGCTGTACATAGGGTCGCTATGAGTCGGACTGGACTCGACGGCACCTAACAACAACAACAACAACCAGAAGCCAAACAGATGGAGCCACCTGATACGAGATTTTCAGCCCTCAAAATTGTGAAATAAATAAACCTCTTTTCTTTATAAAGTACTCAGCCTCAAATATTTTGTTATGGGAACAGAAAATGAACTAAGAGACTGGCTTCTGTGTTGACTCTCAGAAAGTGCTGTTGGAACCTGGAAAAATCTAAGTGTCTAGGGGCTAGTGAGAACAGAAGGAGTTTTTTGACAATTGTTATAACCCCTCCCCAAAGCTGAGCAGAGTAAATGGACAAAAACTCCAGCTTTCAGCTTCTTCTTAAAGAGATAAAGAGTCAATCAGTATGACTCATATGCTCAATGCCCCAACTTTTCTGGGGGTTTCCCAAAAGATGGGTTTCTGTCTAGCCTTTCTTGGTGATCTGACGAAATCTAATATAATCTAATCATCTGGGAGCTAACGAGCACGAGAAACAGAGGTCTGGACTGAAGGTCACCGTAGTCCCATCCTCTAGCTTGGCACAGAGCAAGGAGACGTGAAATCCTAGCTCTAAGCTTCTCCCTAGGGAGGGAAAGGCTTGGATGTAGCATCCAATAGTTCACTTTTCTGGAGACCATCTACTGCCTTAAGTCTCACTTTTTCTGGGGCACTGATGGGACTCTACATACACTAGACCTTTGGAGACTGCAAAGGACAAAGAAAGCAGATTGAACTAGCACAAAGATTTGAGAGGCCCTAGAATCTCTGGCCAGGATAACTGGTGGAAGTCTTCTGAACAAGGGCAATACATGAAGACTAGAGAAGTGGATGCTTTTGTGTAATGTGCAGAGCTCTTGACTATCCAATGCACACATGATTCTAACCTACATCTGATTTCATAGCCCTCTAAAACTGTTGAAAGGATGCAAAAATATTAATAAGTAGAAGGATTCAGCAGCAGACTAACACAAGCAGAAAAAAAGACAAGTGAACTCAGAGAGGGGTCATTGGAATTATTCAGTCTGAGGAACAAAAAAGAAAAATGATTGAAAAAGGAATGCCATCCAGGCTGGGGGCTCTTTTTCCAGCACAATATTTGACAGTGCTTTCTGGTATTCATAGGGTTTTTAATGGCTAATTGTTTCAGAGTAGGCTGCTGGGTCCTTCTCCCTAGTCTGTCTTAGTCTGGAAGTTCAGTTGAAACCTGTCCACCATGGGTGGCCCTGCTGGTATCTGAGGTACCAGTGGCATAGCTTTTGGGATCACAGCAACACACAAGCCCCCATAACACAACAAGCTGTGGGGGAGACGTAACAGTAAGAATTGACAAAAGGGACTGCATGAAATTAAAACATAGCTCACACCAGAAGATATCCATTAGCAGAATTAAAAGGCTACAGAATGGTAAAAGTCTTTGCCAACTATTCATCTGACAAGGAATGAACATCCATACTATAAAGAACACAAAAAATTAAACACACAACAAAACAAATAATCCAACAAAAATGGGCCAATGAATTTAACTGAAAATTCTCAAAAGAAGAAGCATAAATGGCTAATAAGTACACGAAAAGATGTTCAACATCCTTAGCCATCAGAGAAATAAAATCAAAACCATACTGAGATTTCATCTCCTTCCAGTCAGAACGGCTAGCATCAAGAAAACAAACCACAACAAATGATTATGAGGATGAAGGGAAAAAAGAACATTTATATACTGTTAATGGGAATATAAATTAGTACAACTACTTTGGAAATAAGGATGGAGGTTCCTCAAAATGCTAAATATGTAACTACCATATGATTGAGTTTATACCACTGCTGGGTATATACTTCAAGAAATAAAAGTCAGCACACCACAGAGATACTTGCACATCCCTGTCTACTGTGGCATTATTCACAACAGCCAAGTAATGTGGTATATATACAGAATGGAGTTTTCTTCAGTCATAAAGAAGAAAAATACCATGGCATTTTCAGGAAAATAGATGGAACTATAGATCATCATGTCAAGAGAAATATATCAGACTCAGAAAGACAAATATCACAAGATTTTTCTCACATGCAAACTCTAGATTTAAAAAAAAGAATATAAATTGGATCCCATGGTGCATGCCTGTAATCACAGCGACTCAGGAAGCTCAGGCAGGAAGATCAAGGGTTTGAGGTTAGAGGCAGCCCTGCAACTTTGAGACCTTATCTCACAATTAAAAATAAGAAAAGGGGTCAAGGGTAGAACTCAGTGGTAAAGTACTTATGTAGCAAGTGCAAAGCCCTGGGTTCATCCTCCTAGTACTAAAATAAATAAATAAATAAAATAAAAAGAATAAGACATGAAAGTAGGAGGAAGACTATTTGACTGGGGCAGGGGCCTAGCAGAAAAAAGGGGAGAAAAGAGAGGGTAATGAGAGGTTGAATACGATAAAAGGACATGATATACGTGTTTGAAAATGTCATAATGAAACCTCTTATTTTGTACAATGAATATATAATAAGCCCCCACAAAAGAACAGATGATATAATTTAATACTAGTATATTAGATTTGAAAATACTTCTTAGGAAGTTAAATTTGGTTAACTGTCAGGTATCTACAGTTGTGTCAAAACAAAAACAGGACAATTCTCATAGCCAATTATTTCCTATTTTAGCCTTTGCTGTCAATAAGGTAGTTTATAGCCATAACATGCTGATATCTGATCTGGTCCAATCTTTGAAGCTAAGCAGAGTTGAGCCTGGTTAGTCCTTAAATGGGAGACCATCTGGGAATACCGGGTGCTGTAGGCTTGGGAGAAGGACCCAGTAGTCCACTCTCAAAACAATCAGCTAACGAAATCTCTACAAATAGCAGAGAAGCACTGACATAATGCCAGGCATGACACTGTATTGGGGAGTGTTTCATTCTGTTGTACATAGGGTCACTATGAGTCAGACTAAACCACACAGCACCATACAACAACCAACAAGGTATAGCCCAGACATGCTGAGAGATGCACTCAGTGACATTTATATTGAATTTCATATAATAAATATTTTGTTTTCATAAGTTTATGCCCTTCCCCATTTTCCCCTCACTAAACCTAGCAACTTTTCAGTGTAAGTATTTATTACCATTATTCTCCCATTATTTTCCTTTGTTTATCTAAAAAAATCTTTTATTGGTTTGTCTCCATGGTGATAGTGTTATCACTTTACATTATGGTAAATGTAATGATCCAAAAAACAAAGCTAAAAGTTGCTTACTGTCTATTTAAATACAGTTTACCAAATGTTAATATTTTGCATTAAATTTTTATTTTTTAATATTCATGATGCCAAATAATTGAAAAAGTATTCTGTTCCTAAAACATTTGGTGTTTATAATCTTAAAGATACTCAGTAATAGCTTTGATCCATGTTTATGGACTAATGCCTTTAAGAGGTCATTTTCCATTTATTATGTACACAATTTTGATAAATAGATATTTGCTTTTTGGTTTAGTTGATCAAAAATATGTCAAAATTGGCCAGGCATGGTGGCACATGTCTATAACCACAGTGACTTGGGAGGCAGAGGCTGAATGACAGCGAGTTCAAGGCCAAAGGCAGCATGTATAACTTAGTGAGACCTTGACTCAAAATGAAAAATAAAAAATGGGCTGCAAGTGAGCCCAGTGGTAGATTGCTGCAAAGTATGTGCACGTCCCTGGGTAAACCCCAAGACCAGAAGAAAAATTCAAAATAAACTTAAAGTTTTAAAGTTTTATTGTTGTTACATGCTACTGAATTGGGTTTGACTTATAGAGACCCTATGCACAACAGAACAAACATCCCCAATTCTGTCCCAGGCACACGATCTTACTTACATTTAAGGCCAGTGGTGCACACAGTGTCAATCCATCTAGTTGAGGGTTTCCATTTTTTTTCATTAATCTGTCACTCTCCCAAATTTGATGTCCTTCTCCAGGAATTGGTCCCTCCCATCTATATGTCCAAAATATGTAAGACACAGTCTAGCCATCCTTATTTCCAAGGAACACTCTGGTTGCACTTCTAGGACAGATCTGTTAGTTCTTTTGGCAGTCCATTGTATATTCAAAAATCGTCTCCAGCACTATAATTAAAAAACATCAATTCTTCTCCTGTCCCCATTATTCAATGTCTAGCTTTCACAACCACAGGATCCAAATGAAAATACCATGGAATGAGGCAAACACACTTGCATCTTCTGTGTGACATCTTCACTTTTCAACAATTTAAAGAGGTCATTTGCAACAGCTTTTCCCAGTGCAATGCATGTTTTGATTTCTTGACTGCTGCTTCCAAGGGTGTTGATTGCATAAAAAAGTAAAGCAAAATATTGGACTACCTCAATCTTTTCTCCATTAATCATGCTTACTGACCCAGTTGTAAGGATTTTTGTTTTGTTGATGTTGAGGCACAATCCATACTGAAGTCTGTGTTCTTTGACCTTCATCAGTAAATGTTTCAAATCCTCTTCACTTTCAACAAGCAGAGTTGTGTCATCTGCAAAATGCAGATTGTTAAGGAGTCTTCCTCCAATCATAATGCCATGTTATTCTTCATAAAGTCCAGCTGCTTGGATTATTTGCTCAGCACAAAGACTGAAGAGGTATGGTGAAAGGATACAGTCCTGATGCACACTTTTCTCCACTTCAACCAGCCAGTGTTTCCTTGTTCTGTTTGAAAGATTGTCTCCTGGTCCATGTACAGATTCCTCATAATTACAATTAAGTACTTTGGTATTCCAATTATTCACAGTGTTATCCATAATTTGATTTGATTCACACAGTCAAATGCCTTTGCCTACTCAATAAAACAGATAGACATCTTTCTGATACTCTCTGCCTTTGGCTAGTATCCATCTGTCATCAGCAATGATGTCCCTGGTTCCATGCCCTCTTCTGAATCCAGCTTGATTTTCTGGCAGTTCCCCGTCAATATACTTCTGCAGTCACTTTTGAATGATCTTGAGCAAAATTTTACCTGCATGTGATACTAATGATATTATTCAATAGTTTCCATATTCAGTTGGATCCCCTTTCTTGGGAATAGGTGCAAATATGGATTTTGGCCAGGAAGCTGGCCAGGAAGCTGTTTTCCAAATCTCTTGGCATAAACAAATTAGCATCTCTAGTGCTGTATCTGTTTGTTGAAACATTTCTATTGGTATTCCATCAATTCCTGGAGCCTTGTGTTTTGCCAATTCCTTCAAGGTTTCTTCCACTTCTTCCTTCAGGACCACTGGTTCCTGATCAAATGCATCCCCTTGAAATGGTTAGTCATCCACTAATTCTTATTGATATAATTATTCTGCATGTTCCTTCCATCTTCTTTTGATGTTTCCTGTGTTGTGTAATATTTTTCCTGTACAATCCTTCACTATTGCCACTGGAGGCCTGAAATTTTTCTTCAATTCCTTAAGCTGGAGAAAAACAGTGTGTTCTTTCCTTTCAGTTTTCTATCTCCAGCTCTTTGCACATGTCATTATAATTTTTTATTTTGTCTTCTCAAGCTGTCTTTTGAAATCTTTTTTTAAGTCCTTAACTTTACCATGTCTTCTTTTTAGTTTAGCTGCTTGGCAATCAAGTGCAAGTTTCAGAGTTTTTTCTTTTTTTCCTGTCTTTTTAATAACTTTTTGTTTTCCTCATGAATAATATCTTTGATGTTATGTCACAATTCATCTGGTCTTCCATCAATGGCGTCTAAAGCACTAAACCTGTTCCTGAGGTGATTTCTGAACTTAGGTGGGATATACTCAAGGCCATACCTCAGTTCTTGTATACTTGTTCTAATTTTTCTTCAGTTGTAGTTTGAACCTGCATATGAGTAATCAGTATCTGGTCTTATGCTGACACTTGATATAGAGCTTTTCCATCATCTCTTTCCACAACTGTAGTCAATTTGGTTCAAGTATGTTCGAGCTGGTGAACTCCAAATATACAGTCACCATTTATGTTGGTGAAAATATATATTTACAATGAAAAGATTGTTGGTCTGACAAAATTCTGTCATGTGATCTCCAGCATCATTTCAGACACTAAGCCCGTATTTTCCAACCACTGAGCCTTTCTCTTTGTTTCCATTTTTTGCATTCCAGTCACTAGTAATTATTAGTACATCCTGATTATATGTCTGATCTATTTCAGGTTGCAAAACTGGTAAAAATCTTCCCTATTTTCATTTGTGACCTCAGTGGGGGGGGGGGTGTAAATTTGAACAATAGTCATGTTAACTGCTCTTCCTTGTAGGAGTAAGGATATTATTCTATCACTGACAGCATTGTACTTCAGGATAGATCTTGAGATATCCTTTTTGATGATGAATGCAACCCCATTTCTCTTTGTCATTCCCGGCATAGTAGACCATTGTTGGGTTGTTGTTGGGTGCCGTTAAGTCAGTATCTGACTCATAGCGACCCTCACAGGGTTTTCAATGGCTGACTGTTTTGGGATTGCCTTGGGAGTGGATTGCCAGGTCCTTCTCCCATTTTTGCAGTGCTGGGAATTGAACTCGGGACCTCAGAGACTGTAGCGCAGCACTCTACCAACTGAGCTAAATCCCAGCCTATGATTGCCTAATTCAAAATGTACCATGCCAGTACATTTAAGCTCACTGATGCCTAGAATGTCAATGTTTATGGGTTCTATTTCCCTTTTGACAATTTCTAATTTTCTTAGATTCACACTACATTCATTCCATGTTCCAATTATTAATGGATGTTTACAGTTGTTCCTCCTCATTTTGAATCATTCCATATCAGCAAATGCAAGTCCCTTGGGACTTATTCCATTTCTGTCATTAAGGTAGATACTACTTTGAGGAGGCAACTCTTCTCCAGTCATCTTTTGAGTGTATTCCAATCTGGGGGGCTCTTTTTCCATCACTATATCTGACAGTGTTTCTCTGCTATTCATAGGGTTTTCAATGGCTAATTGTTTCAGGAGTGGGCTGCTAGGTCCTACTCCCTAGTCTGACTTAGCCTGGAGGCTCAGCTGAAACCTGTTCAGCATGAGTGAGATGGTATCTGTAAAACTGGTAGTAAATCTTTCAGCATCATAACAACATGCATACTCCCACAGCATAGTAAACTGACAGACATGTAGTGGTTTAAAGTTTTAGCATCATAATAATCTCACTTTCTTACCAGGACTATCTCTCCTAATCCAAGCTGAGCACGTCCCAAAGTTTGCCAAGATTCCCATGAATGTGGATTTTGCTGGACAGCCATTTCTGCTGCATGTACTGCTGGGAACATTTCATGAAGAGACATTAAGACCTATATGCCAAAACAGAAAAGAAGAAACAGCTGTCAGTTTTATACACAAACATATGTTGTTGTTGTTGTTAGGTGCTGTCGAGTCGGTATCCGACTCCTAGCGACCCTCTGTGCAACAGGGGAAACACTATTGTCAGTGCTTCTCTGCTGTTCATAGGGTTTTCAATGGCAGGTTGATTTTTGGGAGGGGGTTGCCAGGTCCTTCTCCCAAGCCTACAGCTTCTGGTGTTCCCTGGCGGTCTCCCATCCAGGTACTAACCAGGCCCGACCCTGCTTAGCTTCCAAGATCTGACGGGATGGGATGCCACAGGGCTACAGCTGCAGGCTACACAAACATATACATTCTAGCAAACTACTGGTGGATAACCATACATAAACAAAGATTTTCATTTTTAGAATATACTTTAGCCTAGTAAACACAGCATTTCAGTGGCTTTTACCCTCCTTTGCCATTCAGGATAATGAATTCTCATCCTTTTTCATTTCTAAAATATCTTGTTGTTGTTTTTGTATTAACTAGAAAAACATATACTATCCCTTTCCAGTTGTTGAACTCTATGTCTATGTTTTCAAAAACAAGTGGTCCTATTGCAGTGATAGTAGCATGGAGCTAATTGAACTTCCATTTTAACTTCTACTTATTCCACTATAATGTGGTTTTTAGGAAACACCAAGTTTTGTTTTCAATCTTGGTAAATTAAGTTGTTCAATCAGCCATTTCATCCCCAGTGAACATACCATGTTGTAAAAATTATTTACCTACTCTACAGACCTCCTTATAACTGGGCTTTTCAAACCACAGAAACCAGAAAAATCAGAGAGACCAGAAACTTCCACTTCAACATATGAGAAAGGGCTATATTTTAAGTGTAATTTTTGGGACCACAAACATTTTAGAACATTTTTGACCCAAGCATCATTATCAGTTTCCAAATTAAACTCTTCCTCCAGTTTTCTATAAATCTTGCCTTAATATACAGGCTGTGCTAAAAAACAAACAAACAAAAAAAGTATGTACATCTTGGAATGAAAACTTTCCATTTTCATGTTTTAAGAATGTGTCATATGCTTGTTCTGATGTGATATTTTTTTTGCTGTTAGGTGCTATTGACTTGGGTCCAACTCATAGCTACCCTATGTATAAAAGAACGAAAAACTACCTAACATTGTGCCATGCCTGGCATTATGTCAGTGCTTCTCTGCTATTCATAGGATTTTCAATGGCTGGTTGTTTACAGGATTGCTTCAGGAGTGGATTGCCATGTCCTTCTGGGTGCTAGGGATGGAACTCAGGGCCTCAGAAAGTGGAAAGTAGCACCCTACCAACTGAGCTAAACTCCAGCATGATGTGATAGTAGAAATATACTCTAGAATGTTCATACTACACATTTCTATAATTCAATTCAACCTCAAAAAGTAATAACATAGGTAACATCTCTTGAAGTGTGTATACGTTTTTTGGCACCTTGGTATGGATGCCTTTAAGATTGAAATTTAAAGACATCCAAGTGAAAATCCTCATAGCATTTACCTCAGTGGACTTAATTTATTTGGGTTTTTCCTCGATAAACTAAAATAAAATCTGATAAGGCATATGTCTTATGACTGAGGCCATCATCTGAAAAATATTTATTAGGTAAGCAGATCAAGCCTAGTCTGCAACAATTCTCTGCCAAAAATATATTTAATGCTCTGTTTGAGACTTCTGTTTCTGTTGTTCTTGAGACATGGTCTCACTATGTAGCTTATGGTGGTCTGGAACTTGCAATCATCTTGCCTTAGCCTCCTAAGTGGTGGGATAACAGGCATGTACCACCATGCCCGACTCTGTTTGAAACTTTTGAAAGTCTCTTAAATAACCTAATTCAGGTGCTCAGAGGTACTCTTTACAGAATTTACCACAAACATTAGAAATATATTTTTAAATATAAATGTTACTTTTAAATTATTAGTAAACTGTATGGATTCTAACGTTTTGCTAGGGCCTTGACTGTTTTTAAAGGAATCTCATCCAAAACCCAATTCATCCCCATTTTGAAGAAAAGTGAGTTATTGCTAAGTCTATGACAATTAGTTTACAAGGGAAGTAGTAAGTTTTCATTTATTTAAGAGATCACTAGTGACTTTTAAAAAAATATCCATCTTCTCATACCATGACTTGTCGTAAGTTAAAATAATAGTTAAGCTCATTGTGAAGGCAAAGGAATTCTAATTTTATGCAGGTGGTAGAGTCATAAATAAAATGGTAAACAATTTTTAAATAAATTGTATTTGACAAAGAAAATGGGAGGAAACATGTTTGGTTCAATTATTACCTGTGATTTCATTTCATAGAGGGTAGCATCATTTGGGGTTAACTGTAGTGCTTCATCCCACTTCTGAATTGCCTCTCGATATCTGCAGTTGTTAAAGTTACATTAACATTATCTTTCCAATAAGCCTTTAGATTACAAGACCAAATTTAAAAATCAGGAATTAGGAAATAATTTGTTATTTAAAAAACTCTCTACTTAGGAAATGAAAATAGTAATGTTACAAAAGCCTAAAAATTAGAGCATGGAAAGGAAAAGAAAACAAAAGAGAAACAGGAAAAGTATAAACAAAAAAGATCTTAAGAATCTTCCTCCAAGAATTTGTTTTATTTTCTGTGGCTGGGAAATTGCCACTGAATTTTTTCTCTTTGTTTTCATTAACCTCAATATTGGCATATGTTCTCACTCATTTTCCATGTAGCATAAAAGACTTTTCCCAGAAATGTACAATCCACTTGCACCCCTGGGGCAGGCTATAGTAATGCAGCTGACAGAAATGACTGTTTAAGTATCAGGTAAATTCTTCAGTATTAAGTGTTTAAGATTCTTCAGTATTAAGTTTTTTTGCCTATAGGAGAAGGTACTATACCTATTTTTGCTCATCACTATCAATGGTAAGGTTAAGAAATGGGTGAAATAAACAAAAACAATATGGAGATGACTTCCACTACCACCTTTTTTTCCTCTCAGTACTGAGGGGTTGAACCAACTCAGGGTCTCAAATGCTGGGCAAGTGCTCTACCATGTAACTGCACTCCCAGTCCCTTCTACTTATTTTGTTTTGAGACAGGGTCTTGCTAAATTGCACAGGCCATCTCTGGCCTTGCACTTGTGATCCTCCTGCCTCTGCCTCCCGAGTTACTGGGCTCGCAGGCATGTGCCATGGTGTAAGATTCACTATCACCTTTTCATTGATGTTTTCCCAATCAGGTCTCTCTTTTGAGCTTCAGAGCCAGGTAGTCAATTAATATCTCGCCCTGGACCCACAGACCACATAAACTCAGTACACACCAAAGTGACCTTAGAACATTTCATGCCAAATCTGCAGAAGCAGAGCAGCACTTAAAAATAAATAAGTAAATACTCCCCAAGCAAAGTGTCAGGGTTGTGAATCTCTGATAACATCTGTCATAGTATATCTGTCTCAGTCAGTCCTGTCATGTACTACCTTCTCCTGAATCACTTTGTTTCCTGAACCATCCATTTCGTCTGCACATGTTCTTGTGTGTAATTTCCTACCTAACACAACCAGCAACAGACCAATATATACAGTAGTGCTCCCATAAGATTGTAATGGAGCTAGAAAATATCTATTACCTAGTGACATTGTAGCTGTCCTATTGTCAGACTTACATATTTCCAAACTTTCAGTGGCAATTTCCCAGCCACAGAAAATGCTTACATATTTCCTACTGTGCTGCCAGTCACATGAAAGCACATACAGTTATGTACAGTACAAAATACTTTATAATGATAGTCAACATCAGTTAGTAGCTTATGTACAGTATTTATAAGTTTACTATACTATAGTTTTACTGTTATCTTACAGTACATTTCTTGTACTTATTTCTGAAAATGTTTACTGTTAGAGTGTGCATTATACCTTATACACCTTGATCTTCCTGAATCTCCTGATTACACCAACGGGCTACAATAAAGCTGGGCACAGTGGTGCACACCTATAATCCCAGCAACTCAGGAGGCAGAGACACACGGATCACAAGCTTGAGGTCAAAGGCAGCCTACATAACTTAGCGAGACTCTGCCTCAAGATAAAAAGTAAAAAAGGAATTGGAGGTACAGCCCAGTGGTAGAGCACTTGCAAAGTTATGTGCAAAACCTGGGTCCAGCCCCAGTACCACAAAAAAAAAAAAAAAAAAAAAGCATGGAGTGATTGACCTATACCAACTAAGTTTGTGTAAGTACACTTTGATGTTCCCACCGCAAAAGTGCCAGTGAAGTATGTCTCAGGGCATGCCCACAACATTAAGCAATGTATGACTACACATGAAGATCCAAACCAATCACAAACCAAAATATGAGTTGATCTGCACAGATCATTATTTAAGCAGGGAACAGAGAGCTAAAGAAATAAATGCAGAATCTGGGGGGAAATACAAAGTTAAAGTACACAAAAACGCAGCTGACTTGAGAGGCTGAGGCAGGAGGATCACAAGTTCAAGACCAGAAGCCTGTGCAACACAGAGGGACCCTATTTCAGAATAAAAAAATTAAAATGGGGGGTGCAGCTCAATGGTAGACTACTTGCCTTGCATGATTGAGCACCTTCACCTGTAAGGCAAAAAGAAAGGAGTGGGGAGGAGAAGAGAGGAAAGGGCAGGAGAGGGGAAGAAAGGAGAGGAGAGCAGGAAAATAGAAAAGAAGAGAGAAGAAGAGAAGAGAAGGGAAGGGAAGGGAAGGGAGGAGAGGAATCAGAGGGGAAGGGAAAGAAAGAGGAAAAAAAAAATATTCTGCAGCTGGGCATGGTGGTATGTGCCTGTAATCTCAGTACTGGGGAGGCTGAGGCAGGAGGATCACAAGTTTGAGGCCAGCATGGGCTACACAGCAAGATGCTGTCTCAAAAAAAAATGTGGAAGTACATTCTTTCCTTCTGTTTTCACTTTGCTATCATGTCCCTTTACTAGTAAAGAACCTTTTCCAAGGTCTTACACCATCCTGACAAACTACAAGAGTACATAGTGAGAGCGTGCTTTATAAAGCTTGCCTTCATAGCTACTACAGGTTGTAGTAGTGAATGTGGTTATTTTGCAGTTGTGGGCTTTGAGTAACTGTAAGTTCAACAGTCACTTTTGTTTCCAAGCAAATCATACCTGAATATACAGAGATGGCTGTCAGAACTCTTACCTGCACCACTGCTAATATCTTCTTTCTTCACAGAGTCCCCTGCCAAGGAGACATCTGCTTTAATTCTATGCTATTCTGGGTAAAACACTACTTGGAGCCAGGCCTGGTGGTGCATGCTTGCAATCCCAGCACTCAGGATGCTGAGGCACGAGGATCAACACGAGTTCAAGGCTAATCTGGTGTACACAGTGAGCTCCAGGCCAGCCTGGGCTACACACCAAGGAAGGAAGGAAGGGAAGGAGGGAGGGAAGAAGGAAGGAAGGAAGAAAAGAAAGGAAGGAAGAAAGGGAGGGAAAGGAAGAAAGACTATTCAAACTTTGGGAATTATCTTCCAATGATATGAACACAATGTGACCATCTTACTCATCGTTACTCATACTTTTGCATTATTCATCTTTTTTATGTGCCACGATACTGTATATTTTCCCCTAGCTCTGACTTCATCGACAATGTTCTGGTAAAGTCACAAATCAAAGTTCTAAGAGCTTACTAACTGAAAATTATTTCTTTCTTATGGGTTCTGCCAAACTGAGGCATCTATCTATAGCCAGGGTTCCCAAAGTTGGAAGTGCTAGGAGAAATGCAGTCTTACTGGCCGCAGTCTGTCAGTTCTTCCATTTGAGTCAGAGATTCCTCTGAAGTGCTACCTGTATTGCTCTGCCTCCCAGGTACTTAACCACTTCTGCAAACTGTCAGGTTATGTCCATTACTGGCTTGCACAGAGTTTTAGGAAGTACAAAATTATTTATGATTTACAATCTCCCTATCAAAGTGCCATAAACTAAGAGTTCATTGACTAGCTGTTTTTGTACGGTTAGCACCTATCATATCACATTGCTTGGAGTCTAATTCTTCCATTCTTCCTTTCCCAGTCCCCTCAGACAATGAAGCTTTCTTTAAGCAAAAGGTACTATTAAAAAAAAAGGGATGGTAGAAAAAAGATGCAAGGACCTTATGTGGGACTCAAGTTAGCAAAGGAGAAAGATGAAAAGGAACCTACAGAGAAGGAATGAGAAAGCCTGACCTCTACTGGTGGACTCTTTGAAGGAATAAAAACTGTAACTTAGGGTTGGAAATGAAGCTCAGTGGTAGAGTGCTTGCACAGCCTGTCCAAGGCCCTGGGTTCCATCCCCAGTACCACAAGCAAAGAAACAACACTCCAGCTTACAGATAAGATAGAAAGGGAAAGAGGAGGAAGACAGGACTTGCAGATTCCAGGAGACTTAACTTCTTTCTCTGTGCATATTTGTAATTATTAAGGCAGCCTAAGACTCCAAATGTATGTTGGCAACTCACACTGTTAGCACATACTGTATATTCTTCTTTTTAAACACACTGTTGTTGTTAGGTGCCATCTAGTCAGATCCAACTCACAGCAATCCTATGTACAGCAGAACCAAACACTTCCTGACACCGTATCATACACGGCACTGTCAGTGCTTCCCTGTTATTCATAGGGTTTTCAATGTCTGTTCTGGGATTGCTTCGGAAGTGGGCTGCCAGGTCCTTCTCCCATTTTTATGGTGCTGGAGATCAAACCCAGGGCTTCAGCTCTTCTTTATATTCTATTTTTATACATGAGTAAATAATGGATGTTTTGATATAAAAAATGTTTCCTGGGTATCAAGGAATCAAAAAATAGAGAAATCTCTGTCTCTGTCTGTCTCTCTCCCACACACACCCACACACACACACACACACACACACACACACACACACACACACACTCATAATTTCAGTGCCCAAAGATGGTAACCATAGTTAATATAGTTAATATTTCATTGTATACTCTTCCATGTTTTAAAAAAAGTACATATTACATACACATGAATATTGTCCCATGTTCTTAAATCATTATGTGCTTCTCTCTATAGCATAATGCCTGAAGGCTAAATACTATTCAAATAAAAGCACAGTTATAGCAAAATTTACTCAATAGTACCTCTATTGTTAGTAAAAATTGTCCTTTGGCCACTGTAATTCCCTTTTGGAAGGAAATGCACCATGAATAAATTATTGAAGAAGAAAACCTGTATTTTAGAGTCAAATATAATATACATATTATATTTGATATAAAATTTACTGGAAACGAGATCACCCCAAATGGAAGGTTATATAACTAAAGGTATCATTCTTACTGATAATCAGTGAGAAAGAAATATTTGTTTATATTACTCCTCTCCTGATATTCTATTAACATGACCTGACAGCTTTACAAGGAAATAATTTGTAGCTCCCCGTTGGCTTGACTATTAGAATTAGCAATCTCTAAGCTAGTCAAAAATTCAAATGTCAATAACACATCTGAATTATTTTAAGTTTGTGTAAGATTATATGTAAAATATGAATTATATTCAGGCTATTTAATTCTCTAGCAACTAGTCTACATGTTTAATAATAAATACTATGATTTTAAAATTTTGATTTTAATTTTATATAAAAGGAAGTAATTCTTATAATAAAAAATAGAGCAATTGACTCTCATATCATTTATCTTAAATCTAGTCTTGAAAATACACATATACACACTCTTACAATCTCTATTTAGAAGCCAAGAATGGTGGCACACACCTATAATCCTGGCACTTGGGAGGTGGAGACAAGAAGATTGTGACTTTGAGGCTAGCCTGGGCTACATAATGAGACCCTATTTCAGACAACAGCAGCAGCAATAAAAACAGAATCTCTGTTTAAAATGAACTATTACAAGGTAGGCATGATGGCACAAACCTGTAACCCCAGCGACTTGGGAGGCAGAGGCAGGAGGATTGCGAGTTCAAGGCCAGAGGCAGCCTTCATAACTTACGGAGACCCTATGTCAAGAGACAAAATAAAAAAAGGGCTGAAGGTGCAGTATGGTGCTTGCAAAGTATGCATGTGGCCCTGGGTTCAACCCCCAGTACAGAAAAATAAAATTAGTTTTAAAGGTATATAATGAGAACATATATGTGAACAATAATCATTTTTAAAAACCTTTGTGAGGAAATGGGAAATTTTTTCTTCAGAAACTTAGAAATAAAACCAACAAACCTCTACACAATTCAAATGGGTAAACATTTCTGGAAATTATTATAAAATATTAAAAATTCAACCTTACAGATGGCACCAACAGCTTTAAAATTTTAAGGCTACTGATACGGAAATGGGCAAGCAAGCCTAAATTCAAATGCTACTTCCTCAAAAAGCCCTACTCTTTGTAACAACTACCACAATCTAAAGCTCCTATTAATTTACTTTCTTCTTTATTCCCTCTCTTTCCATCCAAAATGTAGATGGAAAATGTAAGTTCCACGACAGCAAATATCTAGTTCACTTCTTTACTGCTTTATCCCTATACTTCCTGGCATACTATGACCATTCAGTATACATACAACTAATTCATGAATTTCCTTCTCAAAGTTTGGGGTTTGTGTGATAGGAATGAGATGTGCTGTGAAGATGCTATAGAAAGTGGGAATGAAGGGGGATTATAATGTTGAAGGTAGTCCATGGCAACAGATGAGAAGTATAATATGAGATAACACTTGACATGACTGTCATCAACTGCCCCAAGCACACTCCCTCTTAGTAGGAGACCATATGTTCTACCCAGGTCACAGCTGACTGGAACAAAGACAAATATCTAAACCAAGATTAGCCAATCCACTGCCTGCGTGTCTATGGATAAGTTCCACAGCCTGCTTCAACTGACATGAAACAAGTCAGGTTTCTTTCTGTGGAAATCTAAAAGTAGGAAACTGGAGCATGGAAACTCAGCTGTGGAGAGCTGAACAGCTATGATATGTAAATTAGATGGCAGAAGGGACTATGATGTGTCAGAAGGTAGCCAAAGGCACAGGAGAGGAAGGCAGTAGGCAGCAGCATCTTCCACTGGTTCTGTACTGCATTCAGAATAAAAGCCAAAGTTCTTAACAGGACCTATGGAGGTCTGTAAGATCCAGCTCTCCCTTCCCTCTCTAATCCCATCTTTGGCCTGGCCCCTTTATTCACTGCTATAGTTATAGCACTCTCCTCACTATTCCTCAAATACAGGAGGCATGCCTCTGCCTTCCAGCCTTTGTACTGATGTTCCCTCTGCCTGGAACATTCTTTCCTGAGTTAACCATACTGTGAGTGCCCTAACTTCCTTGAGATGACTCAAATGTTACCTCTCAGAGCAGTCTTTCCCAGCTACATTTTGTAAAATGTCAATAACTTCCTCCTAGACATGCCCTAGCCATCTTCTTGCTTTATTTTTCTCCATAATACTTATTCACATCTAATATATATTTATTTCTGTTATCTATCTTTCCCACTAGGATATAAAGGGACAATTTTTTACATTTTGCTTGCTTAAGTAATTCCCTAGTAATGCACCTAGCACAGTGCATCACATGGACAAGTTGCTCTATAAATATTCATTAAGTGAATAAAGACAAAAAAGAGCTGATGTATAGACCCCAGCTTAACAAAAGAATTTTGAGAAAGGCATGATACTGCTTTCACTCCTTAGTGTTTCTAGTTGCAGCTTCCTCAGGACCAGACTAATTCTAGAAATTTTCTTACTAAGTATCTGCAACCATTCATATGTTTGTTAGGCATAAATGGGTTTTTCTTCTTTGCAATAGTAAGCACTTTGACCAGAAAAGAGATTTAAGTATGAAAGCCAAAAAATAAAGTCCTTAATTTCTCTCATCTCTTCATTCTTAATACAACTATTCTTAACACACTCACCCAGATTTTCCTTTGTTCCAAAAACATGGCCACTTGTCCTTGACAATCTAGCCTAGATATCATTGTGGATGAATCAGTTCAACCGTAAACTCAACAGCATATTCAAATCCTAACCACCTTTGTCAATAGGAGTTTATGTGATTTCATAGAAACTAAGAGAAAAGTCTTTTATGGCATGAGTGACAAATTGAAATGAAAACCTGAAAGAGATCTAGTAACATGCAGGTCACTGTTGGCCAAAACAGTATCCATGTGAGGGTGGAGATACAAACCATAGGAAAAGTGAACTAGAGGTGAGGAAGTGGGGATGATGACTGTTGACAATTCAACTTGGGGAGCTTTTCTACAAACACAAAAAGAAAAGAGCCAATAACTAAACAAGGATATAAGATCAAGAAGACATTGACATAACTCAAACACATGTCCAAACTAAACTCAACATCATCTCCTACTCCAAATTTACTCTACCATTATATCCCTTGCTTAGAACATGATACCACCAAATCATTAAGACAGAATCCTAAAGTCATTCATGACTCTACTTTTCCCTTCTCTAGGTCACATTGGAGCTGGGGGTTAGCTCAGTTGGTACAGTGACAGTCTGTGCTCTCTGAGGTCTTGGGTTCAATCCCCAGCATTAGAAAAACAGGAGAAGGATGTGGCAGCCCATTCTCAACACAATCCCAAAACATCAGCCATTGAAAACCCTAGGAGGAACAACAGGTCACACTGATCAATTCTCTGTCTTTTTTATTTCTCTAATTTATTCTTTTAACTTACTGTCATTGTTATTACTTAATGTAGGTCATCTTTGCCCAGATTACTGAAGATTCAATTAAGCAGTTTTCTTGAGAACAGTCTTACTCTAATCCATGTTCTACTCATTTTGTTTTGTTTTGTTTTGTCTTGAAATAGGGTCTCACTATGTAGCCAACGCTAGCCTTGAACTCTCAGCAAGATTTTTCTAAAGATACAATTTTGGTAAGTTCACCTTACTGATTGCTGTATTTCAAAAGCTTCCATTATCTTCAGGATATAGAAGTTTAAGCAACTTAAATTTAGTAAGGCATTCAAGATACCCCAGACTGGCTTCTGTCTCAAAGTGTCCACTCACCTTTATACCTTGCTTTCACTTGACATTGTACACTATCCTCCCTCCAGTTCCACTGAACTATTTTCAGTCCTCCAAGGAGATACATTTTCTCTCGGCTTTGCACACGTGCATCCTTCTGCATGGAACATTGTTCTGCCTGTTCTTGAGCTAATTCCCATTTGTCTTGCAACACTCTGCTCTGATGCTATCTCCACCCCAAAATCTTCCCAAACACTCTTTAAATTCTTCCACTCTCCATTTAATTAAATGCCTAGCTCTTATGTTATTCAACAAAGCTTCTAAAACAATCAAACACTTTAGCATGACACTTGTGGGACATTCCAAATGTGAAATCACCAACAAAAATTATTTAAGAATGTGGAAAACATAGCACTAAATACATAAAAAAGGACAAAAAGGCAGATCATCACCTTGTTTAACCTCAGCTGAGACCATCCACACCAGGAGACTCAAAATGTTTGTCACACTGTGCTTATCCATTAGTGAGCAATGATTTTAGAATTACAAATACTTTTTAGGGAGTAGGCAAATTTACAAATACTGAATCTGTGAACAATGAAGTTTGTTTGTATGCAAGAAATTTCACAGAATATTTCTCTAAGTCAAACAAAATCCAACTAACTAATCAAGGACAGCAGCACATGTCTGTAATTCCAGCAACTCATGAGACAGAGGCAGAGGCAGGAGGATTGCAAGTTCAAGGCCAGAGTCAGTCTGAGTAATTTAGTGAGACCATGTCTCAAGATAAATAAAATTTAAAAAGAGGTGCCAGGCATGATGGTTCATGCATGTAATCCTAGTAACTTGGGAGGAAGAAGCAGGAGGATTACAAGTTCTAGGATAGGGATGCAGACCAATGGTAGAGTGCCTGTAAAAGTAACACGACGTCTTGGTTCCAGCCCCCTAGTATCACAATAAATAAATAAATAGATAATAAAAAACAATTAAAAAGGGACTTGGGATGCAATTCAGTGGTAGAGAGCTTGCAAAGTATGTGCAAGGTTCTGGGTTCAGACACTTGTTGTTGTTGTTGTTAGATACCGTCGAGTTGGTATCCGACTCATAGTGACCCTCATAGGGTTTTCAATGGCTGGCTGTTTCGGGATTGCCTTGGGAGTGGATTGCCAGGTCCTTCTCCCATTTTGGGGGTGCTGGGAATTGAACTCAGGATCTCAGACACTGCAGCGCAGCACTCTACCAACTGAGCTAAATCCCAGCCCGGTGGGTTCAGACATTAGTAGCACCAAAAAAGGAATACCATTCACCAATATAGTTAACATTTCCCACTGATTTCATGATGGATAGTAGGTTTCTACTATTTATTTATAATACATAATATGTTTATTTGGGAGAAGGACCTGGCAACCCCCTCCCAAAAAATCAGTCTGCCATTGAAAACCCTATGAACGGCAGAGAAGCACTGACAATAGTGTTTCCCCTGTTGTACAGAGGGTCGCTATGAGTCGGATACTGACTCAATGGCACCTAACAACAACAACATGTTTATGTGGAAATAGCAAAATAAATTTTAAAATTATTCCTATATAGCCACATTTTAGGAACTCAGTGACTTAAATCAAGGTTCATCATTTTCTTTCATTATTAAAAGCTATGTTTCCAAGAATATTAATCTTTTGTGCTTTCTAATAATATTTATGATAATTTTGTCTGAAAATGCTTCATGATAGAAGTAACTTTTCTGGTTGACTTAGTTTAGATTGTGTCACTGGAAATAACTTTATTAAGCACACAGTGGCAAAAAATTTGAGGGCAAAACAATGTGCAGTTACAATAAGTATTCATCGCACAGAACCTAACATCCTGTAGCTTAACAATGAAAAAATAGGGCAAAATCAATGAAAGAAAAAATACGTGTACAAGACAGTCATATTTGGGGAAAGAGAAAACTGGATCAGGAAGAAATGTTGAGATTATCCTCAGATTGAAGAGTTCCAGTATGGTTTTACAAGATGAGGGAAAAGAGAAATAAAATTTAAACCCTAAACTGCTCAGAGTTTTAGTAGATATCACTTACTGAAGTTATATAGACATAGGATTAGGCCAAGTCATAAAGTCCACTTCCAGTAATGAAGGTGTTTACTTCCACAAAAGAATAAATGCCTCCAAGTTTCTAATTTATTATTGTCAAGACGAAACCATTTATGGCAGATTAATTAACTCTAGAAACAGTAGGAAGAAACTAGCTCTAACACCATATGAATGTGTACACATATGGAATAAAGGTCATTTTCCAAAATCAAGTTAAAATACTGATGTGAATTCTACCCAGTGCAAAATGTTTCTTAAGTAGGTATTATTGTATTGAAAGTAATTATCCAGTTCTATTTCTTGTATGTTCACTAGACAAACAAGTAAAAAGTCACAATTTTAATCTCTCATGTCTGACTTCAGATACAGGGATAATTTAAGATATTTTATTATCTTCTTTATCCATTCACTTAACATAAATGTCAGAAATTCTAATTCACCAGAAATTAAAGTGAATATTATGGAATAGTTTGGACCAAATAAAACATAAAAAATAAAGAGCTTGACTATACGTAATTGCCTTATCTTATTTTAGTGATAAATACATGATAAAATCACAAATTATACAAAAGACAAAAGTATATAGGTCTCCCTCCCCTCACCTAGACAAATCCAATTGTTTCCTTAGGAGGCTTCCGAGCAACCTTGCTCAGAGAAATCTTTATCAAAATTATTCTGGTAAATATTGGCTCACAGAACCTTGCTATTTTTCTTTACAGAACAATTTGTAACTTGTATTTATTTCTTTGTTGAAGTGAAAATGTCTATATATACAGGGGCATGAGTATTTTGCCCACTTAACAAAAAGATGTGTATACAAGGAGTCCACAGTATTTGTGTAATGAGTCAGGATAATACAGAGTGGGCCATGACCAGAAAATAGCTGCTAATGCCTACTCCAAAATTTTAATTTCCAGACTTAAAAGTTTAATCTTTGTGCTGGGGAATTAGATCAGTATTAGAGCACTTGCCTACTACGAACATGACCCTTGGTTTGATCCCCAGCACTGCAAAAACAAAATAAAACAAAAAGTAACTGTAAGGGTCCTAAGACATTCTAGCATATCTGAAGAATTTAGCAACAAAAATGAGGCATACTTTTGGCTTAAAAGAGAATCAATTGTACTGAAGACATTTTAGTCCATTTAGATGAATATAAAAATCCCAAAGGATTAATCATTAAGTCCAGCAACTTACTAAGGTACAAAATTCACTATGTAGGGTGTACCTCAGCAAAACTTAAGAAATGGGTTCATATGTAACAGACAATAGAGAAAAAATGCCAGACAACAATATTTGCTATAATTTAATACCTATTTCTGATTACTTACAGCTACTGTCTATATTGTTCTTTAAATTATATGGAACATCAGAGAAATTTAGTCTCTTGGTTGGTATTACCTCTAAAAGCAGTAACTACATTGTGTAAAAAGAGTTTGTGCTTCTTTAGCTAAACTGTAGGCAATTTCAAGCCTCTCTAAACAATATTTCCAATGTTATTACGGATACAATGTGAAAATTTTGGGAATTGGCATTATTCTATTGTACCTTTTATGGAAAATTCATTTATTCCTTTATATTAATCCTTCCAAACACAATTTTCTAACAAGTAGCAATACATTCTGTAAGACTTAATAGTGGTAAATGTATTTCCTCCCGCACTTGTCAATCTGCCCAACCTTTTGTCTACCACTCCCTCCTACACCTCTGCTCTACTCAGCTGGCTTTTTACCCTGTTCCTACCCTTTGTTCTCATGGATGTCCTAGTGTACATATATACCACATCAGGACTACCTTCCTCTCCCTTGCCTGTTCAAAGGCTCTTTCTCCTCTAAGACCAAGTTAAAATACTCTGTTCTTCCTGAGGACCTCCTCTAGTGGCTCCACCCACCAAAGAGAAGTACCATATGACTGTCCTCATAGTAACACTTGCAATTTTTAAGTATTTTATGTTATAGAAAGCATTTTCAATACAATTATTTAATATATAATTGTTTTCACAAGTTAATTCACTTAGTACTCAAAGTCTTGTAAAATTAGCATTGCTTGTCCTCATTTTACTAATGAGGAAACAAAGTTTGAGAACAGCTATAGGACTAGTCCAAAGGCATATGGTATTAATTTTGCAAAAGCTAGGATATGAAGCTAGTTCTTATAAGACCAGTGCCTTCACCAACTACCCCAATGGTTTCTTTCATTTAACTTTTCTCTAATGCCTCTATGTATTTTTATCTGAATTCAGGGACCAACAGATAAAATCGCTTATATTCTCTAAAGCTCCTAGAACATTTCTGGGTACATAGAAGGTGCTAATATCATTCTTTCTACCTACTTCATTTGTCTTACCTTCTCCATGAGAAGTTCTGGAAAGCAACAGAGAAAACCATGGAAAGCATTTTAAAAGAGGGGACAAGAGGTAGCATGCTAATAATACATTGCGGGTGGGAATGGAAGTAAAAACAAATTCTACTCTAAAAGTAGAAAACACCTAACTGGGCGCGGTGGCGCATGCCTATAATCCCAGGGGCTCAGGAGGCGGAGGCAGGAGGATCGTAAATTCAAGACCAGAGGAAATCTGCATAATTTAGCAAGACCCTGTCTCAAAAAGTAAAAAAAAAAATGGGCTGGCGGTGCAGCCCAGTGGTTGAGCACTTACAGAGCATGCAGGCGCAAGGCCCTGGGTTCAACCCCCGTACCACAAAAAAAAAAAAAAGAAAAAGAAAAAGAAAACACCTAAATTCTTACTTTATTCCATCTCATCATTTTAGGAATAGAAACTGTAAGAAATCCCAAGACTAGGGAGATATGAATATGGGTTGAAAGAACAAGGAGAAGCTGGCAGTAGTAGTGCACACCTGTAATCCTACCACTAGGAGTCAGAAACAAGAGAATTGCAAGTTGGAGACCAGCTGAGGCTACATAGCAAGATTGTCTCAATAAACAAACAAACAAATAAAAAAAAAAAAACCAAACAGGTGAGAATTCTAGGTATAGCAGAGGAACCTTATACTGTTGGATGTGTAAGGTTTCAGAAGACTTTGCAGCTCTTGAGAAAGACTCCGGAGGACTTTGGTCTCTACAGCAAGAGATGACACAGTAAAAGTCCCACATGGCAAATATTTTAGGCTTTGTGGGTCACATAGTATCTGCTACAATGTCACAAGTACTTAACTCTACCAATATTTCCCAAAATCAGCCACAGACAACACACAAATGGCCATGGCTCCAACCCAATAAAAATTCTTATTTAGCTCTACTTGACCCAACTACTATTAAAAGTTTGTCATATGTGTCAAACAAATAATCATCAAAAACCCTAAGAGGGTTGCTATGAGTCAGACCTGATTCAATGACATCTAACAACAACAACAACAACCTTTTCACTTCCAGTTCTATTTTCTGCCTAACCAAACTCAAGGCAGTGATCACCACTAGAAGGCATTTGTGGAAAGTCATGGAAGCATTTTTGGTTGTCATTATGACCTACAGGCACCAGTGGCAAGGGGTCAGGGTTGTTAACTACCTACCAAAAAAAAAAAAAAAATCCATTATAAGGGGCTGTCCTGCCCCAAATACCACTAACACTATTGCTGAGAAATAGTAATGGCTTACACTGTCCCTACCCAATGAAGCTGCTTACATGCCTAAACTTAAGTTGTCCCAAAGTACAAAATAAATCAAGAAGTTCAAGATGAAACTGACCATCACTAGTTCTATTTTCTCCATGGGTTAGGCAGATATGCATGATGCACACACATACAAACAAAGGCCCACAGACATGAGAGGGGAAGAGTGTCCTCTCCTCTGCACTGCTTTTATTTTTATTTATTTATTTATTTGTTTGTTTATTTATTTATTTATTTATTTATGCAGTATTGGGGGTTGAACCCAGGGCCTTGTGCTTGCATGTTTTGCAACTGCTGTACCACTGAACTGCACCCTAAGCCCATTTTTTCACTTTTTGAGACAAGGTCTCACTAAATTACGCAGACTGCCTCTGGTTTCAAACTTGGAATCCTCCTGCCTCTGCCTCTTGAGTCGCTGGGATTACAAACATGCGCCACTGTGCCTGGCTCTCCACTGCTTTTATTTTGAAAGCTGCGCAATCAGCATGGCTAAATGCTGTGAGTGCAGCATAGTTTAATGAAATGTGCTTTGTTACCCACCAAAAATATAAAGATTGAAATGAATAAATGAGTTGGTTTCCACTGGCTAAAATGAAGCAACAAATTGTGAACAAGAAATTCACTACTGTCAGCTTACTGAATTCCCTCCCCACTCTCTCTTCTCACTTCTCTCTGTTTTACTTCTCTTGGCCTAGACATAAATGGTGGTAACACGTAGTTCCTCCATTTTGGGATCATAGGAAAGTTGGCACCGAATAAATCAATGGTTTCTCATAACTCCTGCAGCGTATCTCTTAATTCAACTTCAGTTTGGAACAGACTTAAAAGACACAGCCCTATTGCAGCTGTTGGATAGGAAGCATTAAAAGATAAAAACTTGGTCTAAAGTCACTGTGGTTAATAAGTAACTAACATCTGATTCAGCCAGTTTAAAGACAACCTTAACAGTATGCAACTGAGCTAGCACAAGGAAGGAAGCAGAGTGAATAGTTCCAAGGATTATTCAAGGGCAGGGTGAGATAATACCCTACAATGAGGCAAAGAACAGCTGGTGGCCAAGCCAAATAAGTTAGATAGCACACTCATTTGCCAGATAGAAACGTCAAACTGCTTAGCTACTTTGCTCCCAATTACATTTCTCATTTAATATAGCTTTAAACTTAATGAGCTATATAATTAACAGCTTATTCATTTAATAAATATTTATAAGGCACTCTCTCTGGGCCTGGTAACGTTCTAGGTACTAAGAATGCTATACCCATCAAGATATAAAAGGTCCCTACTATTCTTCTGCTTGCAGCCATAGCCCTGTGGCATCCGATCCTGTCAGATCTCGGAAGCTAAGCAGGGTCAGGCCTGGTTAGTACCTGGATGGGAGACCACCTGGGAACAACAGAAGCTGTAGGCTTGGGAGACAGACCTGGCATCCCCCTCCCAAAAATCAATCTGCCATTGAAAACCCTATGCACAGCAGAGAAGCACTGACAATAGTGTTTCCCCTGTGGTACAGAGGGTCGCTATGAGTCAGATACGGACTCGACAGCACCTAACAACAATAACAAATATTCTTCTATGTGGTACTTTCTAAAGTATATGCATTTGGGAAGCAGATTGGGGGAGAAAGACAATAAAGTACAAATACAAGTGCCACAATAAAAAACAAAATGGAAGAATGTGTAGGTAATGACCAGGTAGCTACTAAAAATGGGTGGTCAGGGATGGTCTCTCTAGGAAAGCATTCAAGCTAAGACCTGAATGCAATAGAAGACAGCCATTTGAAAATCTGGAGACAGTCCATTCCACACCAAGAGAAGAACCTCAAGTAGGACCAAACACTCCATATTCTGAGAAAAAGAAACTAAAAGTCATGTGGCCATAGTATGAGCAGGAAGAAAAGTGAAACATCAGAGAGGCAGGCCAGAGAGGCAGCCAAAGCCATGATCACAGAAAACCTAACAGGCCATAGTTACAGATTCAGATTTAATGTAGGTGTGATGGAGAGTCCACAGTTTTTGTCCAACAGAGAGACATGAATTGATCTATACTTTCAAAAGATCAGTCAGGCTGGTGCAATCCTAGCAACTCGAGAGGTGGAGGTAGGAGGGTCGATGCAAGTTCAAAGCCAGAGGCAACCTACACAACTTAGTGATACCCTATCTCAAGATAAAAAATTTTAAAAAGGGCTAGGGATGTAGCTCAGTGGCAGAGCACTGTAAAAAGTATGTGTGAGGCCTTGGATGTAGCACCCCACGACAAAAACAAACAAGCAAACAAAAAATGATCAGCCAGGCTAAAAGGAGGCAAATGGACCAAAGGGTAGAAAAATATGTAGAGGAAAACCAGTTATGAGAGTACTAAAGAAATTTAGATTAAAGATAATCATAGATTAGAGTAGGATAACTGTAGTGAAAATAGAGGAAGAGAAAGAGATTGAGAATAGGTGGAAAAGGTAAAGGCAGCCCACCTTGGCTTGGACATGAGGAGGAAAAACCAGAAAGGAATTCAGGATGATGTGTATCTTGGGTTACCTAGAAAACAGAGGGGAGGCCAAAGCTTGCTGGCTAACTCCTGGTGAGTGGGTAGGATCTCAGGGAAGCAAGAGTAAGGGGGGTAGAGAAGTAAAGCAGGCAGCAAGGAGAGCAAATACAAGGCCTGTATTCAGCTGGCAACAGTTCCATACACACATACACACACACCTGGGGAGGGGGAGAGAGAGAGAGAGAGAGAGAGAGAGAGAGAGAGATGACTATTGAACTTGTCAAACTTCTTCAGTGAGACCCATGAAAGCAATTTGCCTTTCAACAGCCCACTGTGGGGGAAGAAGGAAAAAGAACTTACCTGCAAGCTCCTTCCCATATCCTCTTCTTCCACAGGTCAAAGTCGGCTCCAAAAGACCTTAACCCACCCACACTCTGGGTGTGTGACCCAGGCCCTCAAGAATTTTGGTAGCTTGGTCTGATTGGTCCAGTGTGAAGGTGTGCTGGTCTTTCACTGTCAGCATCATGTGCAGGGGCTTTCCAGCGTGTGACAGTAGCAGAAGCCAGGGCCTTATGGCTACAAAAATAGTGCAAGCTGTCAGACAGGCAGGGAGCTGAAGGCAAGTGGGGATGATTAGCTCTAGAATGGCATATAAACCAGCTGGGCTGACTCATGGCTTTTGGGCCTAAGTAACTGGGTAAACGATGGTACCTTTTTACTGACATAGAGAAGACTGGAAGACATTGCATGTTTGGGAAGAATATCAGGTATCTGTTCTGTACATGTTAAGTTTGAGATGTAAATCAGATATTTAAATAGGCATGAAGCAGGATCTCAGAGGCTAGGTTCAGATGAGAAGACAGCACTACAGACATATTTGGTAGTCATAAGTGTAGAGAGGGTACTGAACACAAGAAACTGAAGTTTAAGAAAGGAAAGAATGTACATGGAAAAGAGAAGTACCTTCTAAGTATTGAAGCTGACCAATATCTAGAAAATAAGAAAAAGAAAAGGAGCCGGCAAAGATTAAAAAGTAGTGGAAAAACATCACAGGAGATTAACAGGAAAAGAAACCTGCTTTGAATGGGAAGACATGATGATTCATCAAGAAACAGACCTTATACCAAAGGAGAAGCAAAGAAGAGGTAGAGTCAAAGATCCTTTGTTCTCAGGGTATGTCAGTGTCTTAGCAAGAAACAATCAAAGAGAGGGAAGAGCAGATGGCATAAAAACAGAGACGGCTGGCAGGTAACTTAGTTGGTAAGTTAGAAGACTACTTGCCTAGCATGCCTGAGGCCCTGACTTCAATTCTCAGCACCACAAAAAAGTGGGAGTGGGGGCAGGGGGAGCTGAGTGCCATGGCACCTGTCAGTAATCCCACCAATTTAGGGGGCTGAGGAAAGAGGATCAAGAGTGTGAGGGCAGAGGCAGACTGTAGAATGTAGCAAGACCCGGTCTCAAGACATAAAAATGTGGCTGGGGGTGCATCTCAGTGGTAGAGCACTTGTCTAGCATGTACAAGGCCCTGGGTTCAACTGCCCAACAGTAAAATACAAAAAGAAAGAAAGAAAAGAAAAGAAAAAAATGAGAGAGGGTAATTTGAGAACAATGTTCCTAAGACACCAAAAAAGGGATGGAGTTAGGGCTCAAGTGGAGGGATGGGTCTTTGGTAAGAGCCCAGGACTTCATTACAACAGAGTGACGACAAATAGTATGGGTACAGACACAGTAACATTAAAGGATGTGATGGTCAGAAGATAAAGGCATGCTATGCCAACTGCACCTATTTTTTCCATAGAATCCAAGCCAACATCACTAGCACTAAATACACTGATGCTGGTGATCAGTAGCATGTACGTCACAGGTTAGAACAAACTAAAATTTACTCTGGTGTGCATACTTTTCTAGAAAAAATACAAAATTCAGGGTAAATTCTAATTGTACTTCCTTTTCACACAATGATCCTAACAGAGAAAAATTTACCACTTACACAATCAAATGTCACCATCTAGTGGTTGAAACTATATGCCAATTTATGAATGTTGGGACCTACACTGTTATTCTTTAACTTTTTTTTTTCACTTTTCTGTTGATTTTTATTTCAACATTGCTTAATAAATTTTAATTATATTTCAATGAATATCACCAAACATAACATTATTTATTAGACGCTGACTTTTTTTTAATTTAGAAGATAACTTTATTTAAATTGTGCATCAGATGATACAAAATAAAAAAGTTACTTTACAATATATGTATATTGTTGTTGTTGTTAGGTGCCATCGAGTCAGTATCCGACTCATAGCGACCCTCTGTACAACAGGAGAAACACTATTGTCAGTGCTTCTCTGCTGTTCATAGGGTTTTCAATGGCAGATTGATTTTTGGGAGGGGGTTGCCAGGTCCTTCTCCCAAGCCTGCAGCACCTGGTGTTCCAGGCGGTCTCCCATCCAGGTACTAACCAGGCCCGGCCCTGCTTAGCTTCCGAGATCTGACAGGATCGGATTCCACAGGGCTACGGCTGCAGGCCATATGTATATAGATATATGCAATTACCCATACAAAATAAGTGGAACCAATCAAAATTTTATGATTTGAAGTATCCGTCCAAAAAAAAAAAAAATCCCTGTGTTCTGGTGACAGTGATTTGTTTTTCAAATGAAAATTAAAATTGGTCCCAAGTTTATGTGAGATATTTATCTGTATTTTTAAATTACTTTCATGTAATATTTTGGTACCTTTTAACTGCTGACTTATTACAAAAATATTAATTATTCATACAGTACAGAGATATACAATTAACATCATGATATTCTGTAGGCTGAATGTTATTTTGGGTGAAGGATGGAAGAGTCTTTCTTGGAGTTTCTCATAACATCAACTAACTGGCTAGCTGGTAATAATTCTAGAAATAGATATATAAAGCAGTAACTTCTAAAACATTTAGTAAGTCATTATATATACCAATAATATTCAGAATCCTAAAATATAATGTCTAAAGTATACATACCTAAGGCTCACAAGGTGCTAGGGGGCATGCAATGCTTTTACATGGAGTTGCTCTTTAATCTCTCAATGTTCTATAAAACATGTAACACCACCTCACATATAAGAAAACTAGAAACTGATATAAGTTAATAACCTGCCCAAAGTTTAAATAGAATGAAATGATAAAGCTAGGATTTGAATAGTGCAAACTGACTTCAAAACCCACATACTTAACCACTTCTAAAAAGCACCAATATTACTTGGGGGTTAGGAAAGGGAGTAAACCAGTCTTCTATTACAAAGAATAACACAGACTATAAGGTAAAACTTCAGAATTGTAAAATAACTCAATTGTAACACAACTCTAAAATTAATTTAATGTGTTACTATAGACTGGGCTGAAGTCTCAGCTATGATTCTGAAGAACAGAGCCTCTTTTGGAGGAGGATGACATTAACACACTTGCATCATGCTACACTTAATGTGTTCAGATAACTCTCTAAATACTCAACAGAGCTAAATGAGAAAATATTAAGAGTTAAAAAAAAAAAAAAACAAAAACAGAAGAGAAAACCCCAAGGAAGGATAAGAAGGTATCTCAAGAAGTGGGAGAACTTTCCTCTTCTTCATCAACCTCCCTCCCTCTCTCCTTTGCCATTATTTTATTGAAAAGCACCCTTTCCTACCACTGTGAGGACTATTACCCATTCAAATTCAATCTAGCCCATATGTTCACTTACTTAATCTTTGCTATCATTTTACAAAAAATAAAAAAATGAGCCTTTGTTTAAAAAGGTGCATGATTACTATATAACTTCTGAGATGTTAAGTTGAGGAGGTAAAATTCAAACTCAAGACTTGTGAATACATGCAACTGCAAAAATCCCTACCTATTTGCAGATGAATAATGGGGAAACTCACAAGATAGCACAAGAGGGTGGTGGCTTAAAGGAGAATATCCTGGCCAACTGGGAGCAAACTGGTCATAGAGGGCAAGAGGAGCTTCTTGGAGGTGGCCACCTGGTCCTGCAGTGACATTCCTACTCCCTGTGCTGCCAGGAGCTCTGGCTCAGCTGCTGTAGCTCTCATTGGGCTCATTTACTATTGTTACCTATACCACATGGCTGGTAGCCTATAGACTCTTCACTCTCTGCAGAAACAACAAGATCATCTCTGCTGTCCTCTTCATCACCCTAACAGGGTGACACAACTTATCAAAACAGAGTACTTTGTGAGATTCCTAAGCACGCATGGTCTGCTTGCTTACTTCCATTTTGTATAGACTCCATTAGTCATTGATTCCCTTGGTATCCACATCATTTAATCCTATGCTTCACACTATGGGCTAAAAGCCCTCTCAGATTGACACAGTTCCCTTCCCATTTTCTCTCCTATGAATGATTCTCCTAATAGAGAATCTGAATGTTTAATCTAACCTTGGCATCTGCTTTTAGAAAGACACATACTAGCACGGCTATTAATCTGATTCTGGATATTTTCTATCTCAGATATTGTATTTTTCAGTCTCTAAATATTTCACTCATTTTTTTCATATCTTCCATTTCACTTCTAATTAGGCTCATGTTTCCCTTTAAGGATTTGAACATAGCTATATTAACATCTTAACCTCTCCATCCACCACTTCCATCATGTATGCTATTTCTGAGTTTGTTTCTATTGACTAATTTTTCTCCTGCTCTGGGTTAGTTTCCAACTCCTTGGCACATCTAGTAATTTTTGGTTGGATGCTATTTTAAATGTTTTGATGTTGACTTGAAAAATTTAGCTCTGCTCTGGAAGGCAGATAAACTAACTTGTCTGTCACTTTGAACCTTTCAAAACCTGTCTTTAAAGCCTTGATAGGTCAGGTCTAGTGTAGCTTTCCCTCCAGAGAGAGTATGCTCATTCTGCTAGGGCATAAGCCCTCTGGTGATCCCAGTTTATGACCTTGGTGACCACTAAAGACATTACAGACTGGATGGCTGAACCTTGAATAACCCCCTGCTATTTGAATTCTGGGAACTGTTCAGCTTACAACTCCCCAGTCATGTTGCCTGGACTTAGGAAATTTCTCCCACAGTTGCACAGCCCAATGTTCACCAAGATTCAAAGGGACCTCATAGAGATTTCTGCAGCTTTTTCTTTGAATACTCCTCTACTCTGGTATTCTACTCCATTATTTCTGGTTTTTTTAGTCTTTATAAAATCCAATCTATAGCTCCTAACTAGGCAAGACCAGTTTGGTCTGTCTGTTTTCCACCTCTGTGTGCTTACAGCCTAGAAACTGTCTTCTGGTAGAAATTATGGCAGCATATAGGAATCATCTCCTTTGTGTTTCTTCTCTCAAAAATCAATTATTCAATGATTGAAAATATTTGTTCAGACGTTCAAATTGTTTGTCCAAATTTCCAGTTGTTTGGACCATCCAGGTCTACTTCTAGGTTTCTACGCATGGCTTCAAGTGGAAGTCCATACCTAATTTTTAAAGTAGTTTTGTATCCATCATTAGATTTCAACTTCACAAGAACCCCAAGATGCAAATAATACTGCAAGTGAAAAAATGTTTAATGAATCAAGGGTACAGAACAATTGAGGTTGTAACAGTAGAAATATTATATAATTAATTATAATGGTAGTAATGATAGCTAATTGTTTATGGAATATTTATTACAAAGCAGGCATCATTACATATGTGAGTTCATTTCATCAGCACAACAATGTTGTGAGACAAGTATTTCTTGCAGAAAAGGAAAGTTAAACACAGACAGACAGAATAACTTATGTAATATTATAAAGCTAGTAAATAGCAGAACCAGGATAAAGAACAAGCCCGTCTGGCTCTACCTGCCAAATCCTTAATCATTAGCCTATAAAACTTACTGTTACTTCCCCATTACATAAATAAGGCCTTCCTACATGAAACAACTTGGAAGACAGGACTAGGGACAGTATAGGTGATGAGGAAAGGAATGAGACTCAGAATAGAGCAATTATTCTCAAGTGTTATATTCTCATGTAGGAGGAAGGTAGAAAAATTCTGTTCTCAAAGGCCTTTTGTGGTTAAGATATGAATTAAAATATATTCTGAGAATATTGTATACTAGTTGGAGTTTAAAAATGTATATTCTATAAATGTAGTCAATATTAGATAGCTCATAAAAATCTATTTTCCATAAAATAGCCCCAAATGATAATTTTATAAGTATTTCTTGAGGGCCTATATAACCATCACAAATTATTCTAAGAGCTGAAGATAGAGTCAGTACAAAATATCAGATAAAATCCTTACTGTCCTGGAGCTTACATTTCTACAAAAGAGAAACAAATAGAATATATACAACTATGCTAAATGTATATATAGGGAAAAATGATAAAAGAAAAATAAAATAAATTGATATGATGGAGAAAGAGGGAGGAGGAGGGTTCTTCTTCAAATTGGCTAGACAGAAAGGAACGAGAATATATAATGAGATCATGACTTACGAGTGGTGATCTGAAGGATGGGAAGACAGACATCAAAAACCAGGAGAAAAATCCAGGCACAGTGGCATACATCTGTAATCCTAGCACTTGGGAGGCTGAGGTAGGAGGATCACAATGTTTGAGAGGCTAGCCTGGGCTCCATAACAAGTTCCAAGATGACCTGGGCTACATAGTGAGACTGTCTCAAAAAGGAGAAAAAGAAAAAAAAAAAGAAAAGAAAAGAAAAAGAAGATGGAGAAGGAGGAGAAAAGAAAACAAGAGAAAAGAGCTTTTCAGACAGAGTCATAACACAAAGTTGTATAACAATTGTGTTGACAAACACAAGCAAGGCCAATATGGCTAAAAGGGTGAAAAGGAGAGTGGTTTAAGACAAAGATTTGATAGTCGGGGACTAAGTTTTGTTGCTGTTATTGTTTTAACTTCACTATTTCTCCTTATAATACTTTCAAACAAATTTAATATTTTTAAACTATTATTTCTGTTTTTGTTTAACTTAGAGTAACCAAACTCCTCAATTCTACTAGGTTCCCTTGTTTAGTTATTTTCCAAAGTTGTGTATACATCACTCTGAAATGAATGCTAAGAGGCAAAACAACTTGATCATCTTAGAGTGTTCTCATTCAAAACAAAGCATCCAATCCAGCTGATTTTAGTAAATGACTCAATGTTTTAACAGGCAAGCAGAAAAGAAGAGTTATTTTATCTACACAGTTGGCATCTCTCCTCAACCACAGGAAATTCAGAGGGAATCCCATGACAATAACTTAATAGCTTTTTGCTTCTACATACTAGTATTGTCTAGAGAAAAGGCAAAATCAACAAAGTTAATGAACTTTCAACAGGAATTTACAGGAATTTCTAAAGATGTTTTAATGGATGTTCTGAAAGTGATTTCACAAATGTGGAAATTTACAATTGGTTTTCTTCTAAGACAAAATAGTTGACTTTGCAAAGTTCTGTAAGAGAAAAATCTTTGTGCCTAAAATACCACAAATGAGAATTCACAACCTAACATTAGGCTATTAATATGTTAATTGATTTTGATTGCTACCTATTTTCTATCCCATCATATCTAATTTGAGATTCTAATATGCTATAGTTTAAACTATAACACCACTTTACATCCATTAAAACATAATAAAAGATTACCCAAGAATTGCAAATAAAAATAGACCTAGTATGTTAGTTCCTCAACTTTGACTCATATATGACAAAAAAAGTTGACAAGGAATCTTATAACCATTCTCATCAGGTCAATAAAAACACAGATAGAAAAGAGAAAAAGAACAGTGTTTCTTCCTTTTAGTACTACTTCCTTTTCTTTTAACGTCTCAAACTCTTCCATACCACATAGAAAACTCCAGCCAATTGCATACAGGCCTCATTTTACATCTCTGGATGATCTGAACAGTATTCTGTCCCAACCAACAGCCTAATCAGATACTGCCCCTGGGGCTACAGGTGTAGTTCAGTGCTAGAGCACATGCTTAGCACGCAAGCAAATTCTGGTTCCAATATCCAGCATCAAAAAATAAAAAAACCATATACTACTACTGTTGGTCATACATGTATCTTCTAAAAATCATATATTTAGTTCAAATATATCAAAAGTTCTCATACTGTAAGTCCAATTTTCCTAATATATTTCTCCACTAAAGACAAACACTTTAAGATCCACAGTACCAAAGAGAAAAAAAATTATAAAAATATAGCTCTCAACAGATATCAAACAAAGCAGACAGACAGGCATGGGCACAGTCTTTCCAAAGGCTGCTTTAAGAGAGGGCCATCTGATAATTTTTATTTCCCCATATGATGCAAAGGGGCTGCGATTTAGCTCAGTTGGTAGAGCACTGCTCTGCAGTCTCTGAGGTCCCAAGTTCGATTCCCAGCACTGTAAAAATGGGAGAAGGACCTGGCAATCCACTCCCAAGGCAATCCCGAAATGGTCAGCCATTGAAAACCCTATAAGGGTCGCTATGAGTTGGACATGACTCGACAGCACCTAACAACAACAACAACAACAATATGATGCAATGTCAAATACAAATATGATTTATAACATACTCTTGCTATAAATGATTAGACTCTAAATCAGATCTTTATATCTAACTTTCCATTTACAAGAAATACATACGACAGAAGAACAGGTTAAATGATAGGCACAAGGAAATAATCAAATAGAAAACTGATCTGGACTCTTCAAAAAGTTAATGTCTTGAGGGATAAAAAAGGGGGACCCAAGTTGATTAAAAGACAGTAACTAAAGAGACATAATAACCAAATACAATATGTGAACTGTTTAAACCTTGGTGTGTGTATGTATTTATGTGTATATACATACATTTAGGATAAAAACTGGAAGAAAACCTACATATGAATTAAGAATATGGAATTATTAAATCTTCATACATTTTGTAATGGTGTAGTAGGTAAAAGATTATCCTTATTCTTTGAAGAAGCAAGATGAACTAGGGGCGTTATAATGTCTGCAACTTACTTTTAAAGGATCAGCAAAGTCCAGCTAAGGTGATGCCAGCCTGTAATCCTAACACTTGGGAGGCTGAAGCAGGAAGATGCTGAGTTCCAAGCCAGCCTGGGCTACTTAGTGAGGTCTAAGCCAGCCTTATCAGCACAGCAAAAAGTTGTCTCAAAACAAAACAAAACAAAACAAAAAATACCAAATAAACTATAAATATACAATTACATATGATATGGGTATAAACAGTAAGATAAAGCAAATATAAGTATTTTTTAGTCTAAGTAGAATACAGACTTGTAATATTGTTTTAAAATAAAAAAGTCCTTCTCCACTCCAGGTTACAGAGATACTTTTCATATATTCATCTATTAACTGCATAGTTTTATCTTTTACATTTAGATTTTTAATCTCTCTAGGGCTCATCTTTGATATGGTATTAGATAAAGATCAAGTTTTATTTACTTCTATATAGTAATCCTATTTTCTCAAAAAAATCTACTAAACAATTTGTCTTTTCCCCACTGACTTGTAGAAAAATAATTTTTCATCCCATTGAATGATCTGAGCAGAGCAGAAAGAGAAAAAGAATGAAAAAGTAAGAAACAGAGGAAAGGAAAAAGAAAAAAAGGTGCATATAGAATTAAGTATAGGAGTTTAGCTAAGGAAGGACTATAGATAAATAAAGCTATTATCAAAATCCTATGCAATATGTCATATTTATGAAAGCATATAAGAAGTAAGTGGCAGCCAGATGTGGTGGTACATAACTGTAATCCCAGTACTCAATAGGCTAAGGCAGGAGGATCGTGAATTTGAAGCAAGTCTAGGTTACATAGTGAGACTTTGTCTCAAAAAACAAACAAACAAAAAACAAAGAAAAACTAACTGCCAAAGAATAACTAAATAACAATTTTAAAAAATATATAGATCCTCAAAACCATTAAGGAAATGCCTAATTTACTTCATATAATGTACAAATGAAACCACAGATTAAACCACTTTCTACTAACCAACAAGATGGATTGCTCGCTTAGCATTTACTCTTCTAGACAGAACAAAAATGATAGGAAAGCAGAGATATTATAAGCATCCTAATGACTATTTTACAAACTTTCATTTTCTCTCAAAATGGGAATTTTCAGAGGACTTTGAAACATCTTGTTTTATTAGTTCAGCATTCAGATAAGATTTAAAAAACATGAATTTATAGGATTCATAGCTCTTCATTCCATTACTACAGTGAACCAAAAAATATAAGCTATTCTCCATAAGAAAATCCTAAAAACATACCTTTTATTTTCAGCCAAACTGGCTCCTTCATCCTTCAGCTGTTTACTTTTCTCAGCACAGCCTTCATGGAGAATTTCCTTCCTGCGTTTAATGGCATGGAGCCAGTTCCCTTCATCATTATCAACTACATCCTTCTCATCGGCAGCTTCAGCTTCAAACTGCTGGGAAGTGGCCTTTGAGACCTTCTCACCAATTTTCCTCTTCCACCCAAAGGAAGCCATTCTGGAAAATTACAAAGAAAGAGTTTTAAAATTAAAATGTGGCCTTTTATAAAAGTATTCCCAATGAACAAGTAAATAAAAAATAACAGTATTAAATTATCACCACTTTTATCACCTAAGTAGAGGATCTAGGCAATACTCATCAAGAACTGTTAAGATCGCAAAGAAAGACAATTGGACATTTCACATTACTGCTCCTCCTAATGGAAGTGACGCTCCCCCATTAAAGCACCCTTTCAAAAACTAAAGTTAATCAATTGGGCCTCTGACAATTTATAAGAAATATGGTATACAGTTACACATGTTCAATAACATATCAGAGATACAGAGAGAAGAAAGTAGAAAGTAAATTAAAACAAAATTAATTTCTTCAAGAAAAAGAGAGAAAGAAAGAGAAAAAGAGACAGAGAGAACAAATATGGGCAGGAACACCTAGGCTAAGAGAGATTTAAGAGACATACTACCCAAATATGATACATAGACTTTGTTTCACTTCTGATTCAAAAAGACAACGGTGAAGAAACATTTATAAAGTAATGGAAATTGGAGTACTGATTTGATATTTGACAATACTAAGAATTACTCCTAGTCAAGTGTGGTGGTTCATGCTTGTAATCCCAGTGACTTGGGAGATGGAGGCAGAAGGATCATAAGTTCAAGACCAGAGGCAGTCTGCATAATTAGAAAGACCTTGTCTCAAAAAAATAAAAAGTAAAAAAATGGGCTGAGGTGACAGCTCAGTGGTACAGCACTTGCAAATAATTCAAGCATGAGGCCCTGGGTTCAACCCCCAAGTACAAAAAAAAAAAAGAAAAGAAAGAAAAAAAAAAAGAATTACTGCTATATTTTATGTGTCACAATAGATCATGACTTTATTTATAAAAAAGAACTCTTATTATCTAGAAATACATACTTAAATATTTCATATGAAGTTATGATATCTAGAAATTGTTTCAAAGCAATCAACCAAGGAAGGAATGCAGTGGAGGGGAAGATAAGATGAAATAAGGTTGCTTTAACTGATAAATGGTGAAGTTATGTGACAGGTACATACAACTCACTGTTCTTTTTCTCTCCTTTTATATATGTTAAGGGGCTGGGATTTAGCTCAGTTGGTAGAGTGCCGCTCTGCAGCCTCTGAGGTCCAGGGTTTGATCCCCAGCACCAAAAAATGGAAGGACGTAGCAATTTCCTCCCAAGGGAATCCTGAAACAATCAGCCATTGAAAACCCTATGAGGATCACTATGAGTTAAACATGACTCAGCGGCACCTAACAATAACATACATGTTAAAATTTTCCATAATAAAAACTATAAAATATAAAAGCTTATTAAATGACTTGACAGAACTACTGGTAAATCAAAAAATAGAAATTAAACTGCTCTGTAAATCTGCAGTGACATACAAATGTGAGGGATAAGAAAGGATACTTAATAGAACAAAGCTAAAGACAATGCTGGAAATATTCAACAAATATTTGTTTAGAGAAGGAGTTAAATGAAGAATCCAAGAATTTACTAGTTGCACAGAAGGACTTCAGAATACAGAGAAATCCCGACAATTGTGTATAAATATTTTTAAATGCTGTGCACATTCTGGGAGAAGACTATCTAAGCTTTCATTCATTCTTAAAGGCATCTGTAGCCCCAAGGAGATTATAGTCAACTGCCTGACTAACTAGAGGGATGGAGACAAAACAGTGAACCAGAGGGTTTTCTTGCAATTATCAAAGAATAGGCATTGTGAACATAAGGGAGATGTTCTTCTTCAGGGATTGTTCCTTCTGACTACATGTCCAAAATACATAAAATGCAGTCTAGCCATCCTTGCTTGCATGGAGCACTCTGGTTGTATTTCTTCTAGGACAGATGTTGGTTCTTTTGGCAGTCCATGGTATATTCAGTATTCATTTCCACCACCATAACTCAAAAGGATCAATTCTTCTCCTGTCTCCCTTATTCAATGTCCAGCTTTTACAACCACATGATATGACTGGAAATACCATGCCACCAGTCAGATGTACCTTCAGTGTTACATATTTACTTTTCAACACTGTAAAGAGGTCTGTTGTAACAGTTTTTCCCAAAGCAATGGCTCGTTTGATTTCCTGACTGCTACTTCTGTGAGTGTTGACTGAAGAACCAAGTAAAGCAAAATCTTGGACTACCCTAATCTTTTCTCCATTTATCATGAAGTTGCTTACTGATCCAGTTGTAAGGATTTTTATTTTCTTGATGTTGAGGCACAACCCAAAAAGCAATGAGTAGAGAACAAACAGTGCTAAGGGCCTACTGAGGTTAAAAAGCATTAATTTGTTACCAAGGCCATTAGCATAATCTTGTATTTTCTGTTTGGCAACACCAAGAGTATATCCAATTACAATTTAGGTGAGTGCTATCAGAGAGTAATCAAAGGATTCTATACTGCCAGAGAAGGGACATTTGAGGCTTTATGGAGGACTTACGTTTTAAACAATAAAAGTTTAATCAAGGGCAAGCCCTAGACAAGTATGAGAAATTTTCCCCAAGGAAAACTTAACAGTGAGTTGATTCAGATATCTTAAAGAGTGCTGGGGAGAAATGACTATTATGACGGTTTAAATCTAAAAGCCCTCCAAAGGTCTTGTGTTTGAATATTGCGTCCCCAATTGGCGGCACTGTTCAGGGAGATTATGGAACTCTGGGAAGCTGGAGTCTATCTTTGCAGTCCTGGGGGCAAGCCTTTGGAGATTTTTACCCAGAGCCCTGGTTACAGTCACTCTCTGTTCCTGACCTGCCATTTCACAAGGTACTATGTCCTATACCCCACCATACATCCCTGCCATTGCCCTGCCTGCCCTGACACCATTATGGACTGATCATCTAATCATGAGCCACCAATAAATATTTCCTTAAATAAATTTGTTTCAGTCAGTTTCTCTGTTGCAACAACGCACCATCTGACACAGAAAATTGGTACCAAAAGTGTGGTCATTTCTATGCAAAAACCTTGACCATGTGGTTCCTAGGCTGCTGGAACTTGTTTGTGGGAGGTATTTGGTAGATTTTGGAAACGTGGGCAAGAGAAGCCCTTAAATACTGTGAGCAGAACTTGAGGGAAAGTTTTGATGTGAGTAAGGAAGACCAAAATGCCACCTCAGAAATGTAGACAGAGCTCACCAGGTTTCAGAGGAAAATGAGGACTCTATTAGGAACTGGACTAGAGGCAATCTGTGGTATATTCTAGCAAAGAGCTTATTGGAGGTTTGCTCAGACCCTGAAGATTTGAGTGAGGCCAAACTCAAAAGTAATGGACTAATTTACTTGGTGGAGAAAATATCACAAGAGGGTTAGGATATAGGAAGTGTGGCATGGTTGTTGCTCATTGCTTTTAGCCTTAATTACTAGGGGAAAATGAAGCAAAAGGCAAGCAGAAAGATCTGAAATATGTACAGCTTAAAGAGGGAAAAAGTTGTGGCTATGCTAAGGTTACCACAACATGGTTGGTTCAGGCAAGGAGGCCTCAGCCATTAAAGAAAGAAATCACAGTAAACGGATGTCTCAAAATCTCATGGACGAGAGAAATTCCCTCAGGGTACAAAAGGAGTTGCGAGGCACTCCTAGCCAATGCCTCCATGTTGAAAGTCCTGCTGGAAAAAAGGCTGCCTAAGGAAATGATTTCTTGGCCTGGGCATACAGAGGCAACTGCTGCAGCTGTGGTTCAAAAGAGGGAAAGTCAGGTTGTGTTTGACCAGTAGGTTCAAACTTTACCACAGCAGAATGTGTGGGTGGAACTGCCACAGCATGTAGATATCAGATTATAATTTCCTCAGCTTCAACACTAGACCAGCAGCTTCCAGACCTTTGCAGTAGGCAGGCTTTTCAGGTTTCCAGTTCTTTAGACTAACTGACTATGGGCCTCTGCAGGTGCTGTTGTGAAAGTACCTTATTTCCTAATCTACCTGAAAGTCACCTTTTATTAATATGGAAAAAAATTACATATACATATACAAATTTCTATTGTTTCTGTTTCTCTGAAGAGCTACAATTCTGACTGCTACAACTATTAATGTCTTTGGAGTTTCATCTTTATGTGATTAAAATGTTCTAAAGTTAATCATGGTGATGTTGGCATAACTTCATGAACATGCTAAGAACCACTGAAGTTCACACTTTAAATGGGCAAGTTATATATGGATTATATTTTTTTCTTTAAGAATTGATAACTTAAATAGTATGAGTTTATTGTTCCTTTAAGGTTATCTGACTCAATGGCATCTAACAACATTATCTGAACAAAAAATTAAAACTTCTTATGAATAAGGCTCCAACATCCTAGACTTAACAGTTTTTCACAAGGATGAGAAACCATATGAGTAAATCACAATCATATAGGTTTCTTATTAAACTCGTGAAACCAGATGAATTCAAAATTTTATACAGAATTGCATTTAAAAGGGTGACATAAAAGTTCTAAACAACGACACTGTATTCTAAATTCTTGCACTGGTACAATGATCTCTTACAGCAGGCGATAGATAAATTATGACTTATCATATTGGGCCAAGTCTTGTGTCTGCGGCTGAGTAAAATGTCCTGCTTGACTGTGTGGAGGATGCTCCACTGAAGACGGAAAAACCACTGAATAGGCATAGAATATCACAACTGCACCTCTGTGGGTAAAGAGGTGTATTCGGAGGTGAATTCAAGAAATGATTTACCCAAAAATGCCACAAGAAGACAGAAACCAGTATTAGTGACTCCCTTCATAGGCCGGTAGTAACAAAAAATGTTCATAATGACCAAGCTCATAAAGGCTGCCCTGCACATCACCAGCGGGTTCACCAGACCAACTCTCAACCACAGATACCTTCAACGATACTGGAAACCAAGCTCCAATCAGCTCCTCTCACCACTCAGGAAAAGTCAAAGCCGCACCGCGCGCCTCAGGAAGCCGCCCCAGGGGACCAAGCAAGGGAGGGGTCGACCCTCAGACTCGCTGGTCTCCAGAGACCAGCCTTGGTACCCAGGCTCTGCCAGACCTGTCGAGTCTCAACTCTGACTTCTAAAGCTCTTTTCTCTCCTAACCACAACACCCACTCGCCTGGCTTTCCTCCTCTTCCTCTGGTTTTCACCTTGGACCGTATAGCCCCTGCCTCCCCGGTACCTGAAAACCACACCAAGGTCCCGTGTTTACAGTCCGCTTGACCTTTGCCACCGGAAGCGGAAGTTATCACGCCCGAGTTCTTAACAGCTTTGCCTGTTTGGGCTTCCTGGGTCCTAAGAAACGAGGGCAGTCACCCAGAGACGTCAGAACAGTCCACAGAAGCGGGCAGAGGAAGACAAGTGTCAGTCTTTCTCATCCGCGAGTGCCTTCTCAGGGACCACACATCCCAGAAGCCACTGCGGTGGCCCGTATCGCATTACCTTTTGGGATATGTAGGAGAACCACTCGACTCGCAGCGCCCTCTAACAGCAACCGGGAGTGCCCGGCTGCCGGGCGACTACAGTGACCGAGCGCGGGCAAGTGCGGCTGCGCGGACTGAGGAGCAAGCCATCTGGCCTTATCTTTGTGTTGTAACCCGTCTGTGTCTAAAGCAAGGCCAGGAGAAATGACTTTTTTGGACCAAAGGATTAAGATGATCCTGCTCTAAAGGAGTTTACAGCATATCTGCTGAGGACAGCTGGAGGGAGAAGATAGGAAAAATTGGGTTGAAAAAAGCGCTTTAAGGAGATGTTGATGGGCAGGATAGTGGCTGAACTCTAGGCTTCTCTGAGAACTAGCAACCAAGGTGGACTTGGAGTATTAAATCCTGAAAGTAGCAGTAGGTCACGTCTTCCAGACAAGTAAGTTGGCAAATGTTAACACAGGTATGTTTTTAGGAGATTGAAAAATTGTTAATTTATCCTTACAGGTACATTGTGTGAAGGAAGACCCATTTTTGGAGACCAGACTTTCTCAACTTTAGCATGTGTTAACATTCCAAACAGGATAATTCTTTGTTGGGAGAATGGGGTTGTCCTGTGCACTGTAAGGTGTTTAGCAACGTCCCTGCTCTCTACCCACTAGATGCCATTAACACCGACAGCCACCATCACCAACCAGTTAGGACAACCAAATTGTTTTCCCCCCAAACATCAAATATCCCCTGGAAGAAAAATCCTGCCCCGACTTCTGCCATTGAAACTACTGTTGTAAACCAATGGTTCTTAAAAGAGTGATCCTCAGACTCCTGAGCGTCATTGAGACCCTTTCAAAGCCCAAAGTATTTTCAAACTCTTAGGAAGACATTTTGTCTGCAGCCATACCACCCTGGCGCTCTATGTCTGATATCATCTCTGAAGCTAAGCCTTGTTAGTACTTAGATAGGGGACTGCCTGGGAATACTGGGTGCTAAAGCCTTCGGAGAAGGACCCAGCAGCCCACTCCCTAAACAATCAGCCATTGAAAACCCTACGAATATCAGAGAAGCACTGACAATAGGGCTGGGCAAGACACAGTGTCCGGCAGTGTTTCGTTCTGTCCTATATAGGGTTACTGTGTGTCAGACCCAACTGGAAGGCACCTAACAACAACATGAAGACCTTGTTTGTCTTTTTCACAATATTGACATTTGCCAGTAGTTAAAAAGCAACAGTGGGCAAAAAAAACCAAAAAAACAAAAAAAAGCACTGCCATAAATTAAGGTAATGATGCCACACTTACACTTCACCACGAAACACTCATGGTAAGGAAAATCAAGTGCCATCACTAAAGAATATCCTCAAAGAAGCAGTAAAAATTATTTTGTTAAAACAACCCTTGAAGGCTGGGCATGGTAACACACCCCTGTAATCTCAGGACTCCAGAGCCTGAGGCAGGACTGGGAGTGCAAGGCCAACCTGGACTACTAAGCACAAACCTCTCAAATTAAAATAATAATAATAATGTAACTTGAGGACAATTTTCTTTTGAGATGGGGCTTTGCTATATTGCTCAACCAATTCACGGACACAAATGATCCTCCCACTTCAGCCTCTCCAATAGCTAGGACTACAGACACTGGCCACCTTGCCTATCAAAACCTCTTTTTAATGTTCTGTAACAAAATGAGAAGTCTTTATAAAGTACTTCTGCAGCATAATGAAGTATGAAGTCTCAAAGCACAGCACTTCTGAGACTGCATTATAAATTTAAGTAGATACTTTTCTGTGGAGCACTTATTTAATGGCTGACAAACTGGTTATTCAGACTTGCATATTTGGTAAACTTCACCTTGAAGATGAACAAAACAAACCTCTTACTTAAAGACAAAGAGTTGACAGTATTTGTTACCAATGATAAAAGTCAAGATTCTACACAAAAATTATGATTTTGAAAAAATTGTACTCACCATAATGACCTTAACAGCTTGCCAATACTTCTACTTTTCTGAGATCAGTGGTGGTATTAGCAGATGTGATTTTTATTTATAGTTGGATTAAATGCATCAACATTTGTAAGAGTTGCATAAGTGAAGCAGTGTTTTCAAAGTGATCAATGCATGATTGTAGTAGCCAGCCTCCAAGATAACCTTCAAATGATCCCCACCCCTGGCATTCATACATTTGTGCAGTTCTTCCCACACTGTACCAGAGTCAGTCTATGTTACCTATGGAATAGAGCAGAAGGGAAAATACATACCACTCACATTAACTATAAAAGACACTAAGGTGGTGAGAATGTTTCTTAATCTGGGTAGAGGTTTACATGGTCACATTCACTATGAACCTGAAACACTGAAAACTCATTAAGCCAAATATATTTATGAACATCTCTGTATATATTATACCTCTATAAAAATCTTTAAGTGTGTTTGTATAGATGCCCAGAGCAGGATTTGTCTAGTGGTCAAATTTGTAATGCTTGGTTCACAGTGGTCATATGAGGGAACATAGTTTACAGAATGAATAAATAGTGCTTGAGGTTGCCTCTTTTCTAAGGGTTTTTCCTAAGTCTCTCAAGTAACTTAACTTTTGACCCCCTCTACTCTGGGTAAAAGCTTCCTCCCACGAAGTTTTTACACTTCACCCACCATTTCTTTCTTACTTTGTCCTATAATCTTGATTAACCTTTTGATCTACTTAATGTATTTCCTATGCTGTTTTTTACAACATGAATGACTTCCAAGTTGCTAACAAGCATCTCAACTTACATCAACATTTATTGGCATTTACAATAAATATAATAACTTATTCACTTACAATAAATACAACAGGATAATACTAATTTTTCAAACAAGAGTTCTTCTACAAATTTGTATAGAATCATTACCTAGAGCAATTAAGTTCCCTGAAAGAACAAGTTTATATGCTATTCATAATACTTTTTAGCCCTGTCTTATTGCTTTAAAGATTTGGAATGTCAACTATCTAGCAAAACCCCTAACAATGCTGTATGGATACAAGATTTAATACTAATTGAATTCTGACAGTAATGGGATTCTCACCAAATCCAATCTTGTTTTGATTAGGTGCCCCTGAGTCAGGTCTGACTCACAGCAACCCTATGTACAACAGAAAAAAAATACTACCCAACACTGTGCATGCCCAGCCCTATACCTTTCAGTGCTTCTCTGCTCCTGCGGTTTTCAATGGCTGATTGTTTCGGGAGTAGGCTGTTGGGTCCTTCTCCCAAGCCTATAGCACCTGGTATTCCTAGATGGTCTCCCGTCAAGGACTAACTAAGCACAGTCCTGCTTAGCTTCCGAGATTAGACAAGATCAGAAGTCAGGGTGGTAGCTACTAATAAATGGTAGCTGCTTTGGCTTTTACTGTATACTTTAATATTTTATTTAAGCGGTTGATTTCTAGATCTTATCAAAACTAAATTGAGACAAAAGTGACAACAATTAAGTACTAATATTTGGTCAAGCACTGTATTTTATAGTTAGGTACATTGTTGAGAAAGGGGCAGATACTCAGCCACATACAAGCTTAACATTTACCCCCCATTTAGTTTTCCCAGAGGTTAAATAAGAAAGACATTGTAACAGATGGAAAAATGAAGTTTTTCTTTATTATGACATCTTTCTAAATCAAGGTACTTGAACTTGTGTACTCCAGTCAAAACATATGAATCACAAAGATTGATCTTTACCCAATCACCAATTTACAGTTATGTTGTTTGTGGAATTTCATTCATCTTGTCATAACTCACAATGAAAGTGGGGAGGTAAGGGAGGAGTTAAGGAGAAAAAAGATTTACACAACACACATTTTTCTTTCATTCCAAAGGTGCCACTAGATGCATGGTGTTCTACACATCTAGCCACAAGCTACCACACATTAATTCAGTGTGAGTGGTATCACAAGATCAAAAAGGGCAGCGCAAGGGGGCATGGAAAGACATATAAAATTATCTAAAACTTTGAAAAATTATAAAATCATCTTAAGAAAAAATATAATCAAAGTAACAGCAATGGTGTTTATTTCAATGAAATTATTTTAAATTAGATATATTAAGCTCCTATTTTCCCCAAGCTGGTAGAAAATTTCCTCTCAGTGAGAAATCAATTTTAATGGTGAAATTTTTACATATCAGTAAAATCTGTTCTATTTAAAACTATGTATACAGTACTTTTCTGGCAAAAACCTTATACATCTTTCAGTTGTCAAGACAAAGTAAAAATACAGTTGCATAAAATCACAAAAAATATAAATTGCTGAAGAGATAATAAAAGATTAAAAATCATTTGCATTGACTCCTCTTACATCTTCAGTATTAGTAAGAATTTGCAGACTACAATAAATTTGTGAAAATTCTGTTGCAACCTTGACATACTTAACCAAAAGTTGTCATTTCAACTATCCTAGCTTAAAAAGGAATTTACTGCAATGTTCTGGATTCACCATAGTATTTGTACAAGTGCAATACTTAAATATCTTCAAAATAAAACTCAGTAACTAAAAGGAATCACAATAACTTATAAAATAAGCAAAGTTTATAAAATTAACAATTTTAGAAGGTCCTATTTAATTGGTTCCTCCTTTTGTACCCACCACCCCACAACAGTTTATAGAGATATTATTTAGTTCTATATACAAATCTGAACTTTAAAAATACAGTCTTCTGTTCTTAACATCAAGAACATAATGCTGCATTTGGAGCTTAAGTGAAATCAATAAACCCCAAACAGAGGACCACATACAAAGTATAAATATAGTTTCAAAATGATATTTAAATGGGATTTCTATTACTTTATACAGCTTTCAAATTTGAAGTTGAATCGAACAAGCCCTGGACAGAAAGAATCAGGATTTTTGTTCTGAATTCAGTGCATGAGTCTAGAGGTACTGGAGTCACCATAAACTACAGTAATGACTTATGCAATCTATCATATCTGAATACATTATCATCTGGTTTGTAAGTGCTCACTGTATTTGCCAAAAACCATCCCAGTGCAATAGAAAGAGCACTCTTGAAATGGAACTGGAGATCAAGTCCAGGTCCTCACATATGCTTGGCAAGCACTCTACCACTGATCCACATCTCTAACCCCAATTTCTTGAAATTAAAATATTATAAGTCAAATTTGGGCAATACAATATTTTTCATTAGCATACAAAATACTAGTTTCAGATAATAATAAGTCTTCATTTATACCTATTATATGATGCTGTTACTAAGAGTGGGAAAAAATACATAAATCAGAGATCTTTGGAAGACTAAACATCTTTAGACAGTTCCCAAAATGTTAATTTTTTAATTAAAATGTGAAATTTGACCCGTTGGAAGAATTAATATGTTTCACATTTTATCAATATAATGTGAATTTTCCTAAAGAGACATAACCAAATGCAATGTGTTAGGACCCCAGTTAGGAATAACCAGCTATAAAAGAAATTTGGAGGACAAATGGGAAAATTTAAATATGGAATGAGTATTAGATACTGTGCTGTGAGGACTTGTGTGTTGCCATGATGCACAAAAGCTATGCCCCTGGTATTTCAGATACCAGCAGGGCCACTCACGGCGGAGAGGTTTCAGCTGAGCTTCCAGACTAAGGCAGACCTGGGAGACGGACCCAGCAGCCCACTCCCGAAACAATTAGCCTTTGAAAACCCAATGAATAGCAGAGAAGCACTATCAAATATAGTGCTGGAAAATGAGCATTCAGGCTGGAAGGCATTCAAGAAACAACTGGGGAAGAGTTGTCTCTTCAAAGTAGAATCGACGTTAATGATGGGAATGGAGTAAAGCCCCTGAGACCTCCTTTTGCTGATGTGGCATGACTCAAAATGAAAAGAAACACAGTGACTGCAACACTGGGCTCAAATATGAAAAGACTGTGTGCATGGCAACGTTGGGTAGGGTTTCATTCTGTTGTACATAGGGTCACAAGTTGGATCCAACTCAATGGCACTCAACAACAATAGCAGGGAATTAGTAATTTTATAATGGATTAATGGGAGTATTTTTAGGAGAATATCATTATTTTTAGAAAATGCTTACGTATTTAGGTGTGATTTTTTTTTAAAGTCCATAGTATCTAAATGGTTCAGAAAAAAAGCATATATGGATTCAAATATATATGTTTATCTGTATGAGTACGGAAAAATAAAATATGGCAAGATGTTAATTGTTGAATCTAAGTAGCAGATAGACACGTCATCATCTTATACTCTCAAATTTTCTCTTTAAAAATGTTCATAGTAAAATTTAGGGGGAAATCAGATCTTAGCATTCAAAGTTTATAAAAGATGTTCCTTCTATGCACTCAATCTATTTAAGAGATACAGAATAGAATGACTAGAATTTTTGCATACATTCAATACTAGCTCACGTGATGAGCCAGAGGAAATTGTGAAATTGGCAAAAACAACATGATTTATTTACACTATATGCAACTCAGCTCTTGAGACAAAAAGATCACTTTATATACAGAATACTGGGGGGACAAATGGTAAGATTGAATTTAGTGCCTAGAGTATCTGAATATTTAAATTCTGTGAGTTTTTGGATTTACCAAGCTAAGGAAAAAATGTAAATTGCATCTAATATCTGATATAACTTACCACATAGTATAGAATTTTAAGGGGCTATAGAAGAAATTATCTAGACTGTTCTTACTCTTGGAAAATACTAGCTATTTAAGATGTGAAGGAGCTCACAAAAATATCACCTGTAAATGTCTATGGGGATTCGAGGCATATTTATTGAATAAATTTATGAAGCAAATATAGAATACATCAACATGTAAAAATACATGAAGGCCTTTATGGTAAATTAATATTCTACAAAGCCCTATATACACTAAATATAAAATAGCCAAAAATCAAGTGAGCCTGAGAGTCCTATAATTCATTGTATGTATATTATGCTATATACTTACTGAACAATGAACAACAAAATGATCTGAATTCATTTCTGCACATTAGGCTTTTAATTATCAATCCCTGTGCAAACTGCATTCCAAAAGGCCAATCCTTAGTTATAATTACATATATATAACTTGACTACAAATGGAAGCATTTGGCTATTATTATGCATGCTTATTGCTATCAAAGAAATAAGCAAAGTTTTATGTTTATTGTGCAAGAATTTTAATTAGATTTGCACACATTTCAAAAAATTCTATTGTGTGACTTCCAGGTCTTAGAGTTAAGTCAACAGGAGAAGAGTCAAGTGAGGTCACGGATGAGGTAAGAGAAACTTCTGAGGATTTTCCTTGAGCCTCAGCATCTGAGTCATTCCTTTGGCAAGATCGGTAGTTGCTAACTGATCCAGATCTTTGTGGAGTAGCAGACCCTGATTTGGCTTCTGTAATTTCATCTGGGTAAAAAGAATTTCAATTTATTATATCTATGACCTCCTCTCCATTTTTTAACAATATTAAATTTACTTCTTTAAATAAGACTACTGACCAGCTATCCAGAGCATGAGTATTTTAAATAACTTCTAAAATTGAAGCAATGTGTCTGTATTAAACTACTCACCTTTTTTACACACAGCATGTATTCTTGTGATGGCTAGTGAAGGTTGGGTACAGAATAACTACTCATCAGTCTTGCAATCAAAGATTAGGCCCACTGGTAGATTAGGGACACTGGTAGATTAATAAATATCATTCTCTAAGCTGGGAGCAGTGGTGCACACCTGTAATCCCACTGACATGGGAAACAGAGGCAGGAGGATGGTAAGTTCAAGGCCAGAGGCAGCCTGGGTAACTTAGCTAGACCCCGTCTAAGATAAAAAGTAAAAAATGGGCTAGGGGTGCAGCTGAGAGGTAGAGCAATTGCAAAGCACTGGTGAAGCCCTGGGTTCAACCCCCTAGTACCACCAAAAAACAAAAGCAAAACAAAACAAAAAGCCTAGAATGACTTGATTTGCAATATGGAAGGTATGTTGGAAATCATCTTATCCAAGCCTCATTTTATTGATTAAAAAAAATCATAATCCCAGAGAAGTACTTTGTCCAAAAAGTCAGTGAATATTAAGGTAAAGGTATGTCTAAAACCCAGTTCTCAAAACTTCAGTGCTTTTCACTCTCCACTTGCTTATATATTTCTTTGTAGATCTCATAAATATAAACAAAATAAAAAAAAACCTAGCTGGGGACACAATACAGAAATACTAAATGGTCATTTAATTTAATTGGTAAACCCGGGTGCTAAGAAATCTAAGACTGCAAATTTGATCCAAATACAATGAGAAAAATAAAACACATTCCATATTTTAAACTGTATTAGTATGTATTAGCAGATACAAACTATCTGAACATAAAGATAACCAGACAATCAGGTTGGCCAACATACATCAAAATTCAAACCTGTATCTTTCTGATACTATGTAGGCACTATCTTTGAGTTCGTAAAAAAGCAAAAAATTCATGGGTGCACCTTCTTAATAATTCTATATAACCTTCTGTAAACAATGGTGGCACCACATCTTAACTCAATTGATTAGCCAATGAATAGTAGCCATAATCATCTTGTACTTAATTTAAAAATGATTTAATAGTAAATAAACACTTATAGAAACATCAACATTTAGTTCTATATAAAATATTTTATCATATGAAAAATCAGAAATGTGGCAAAAAATGATCAAGCTGTATCTGGATTTCAAGGATTTTACAATGTGAGAAACTTCAAAAGAAAAATACATTGCACGATTATAAAAATTAACAAGATTCACAAATATCAGTATCATAAAGGCACAAAAAAATCACATTTCGTATTCCTTTGCTATTGAATTACTAGAAGTTGAGAAGCTTCAAAAGAATCACAGCCCAGTTAGGTAGCAAGATCTAATACATCACCTTCATTTTGTTTGATGTACATACCATCAATACTACGGAAGTCCAATAAGTAAGTTCTACTGTCCACTTGGTATAACTGCAGACTCATTTTGGAATACGTGCTTGTCACGGGATTCTTCCTTCGTACACGCAAATAATATGGGTTTACAACCTAGCATATGATACGGACAAAAACAAAGCCAAATCAGTTCTTCTATAAAACATTTTATAGACTACAGCCTTGCCAAACGTGTTAATAATCAGAATGTTCTTTCTTTCTTACCTTCCATTCATAATCCAATTGTTTAATTGCTCTACATACTTCTGCCATGATATCATTTGGTCGACTTTGACTTCTAATTCCCAAATGCCATTTTGCTTTCCTTACACCTTGGTGTTTGGATTTCTGTGGATTTAATTCATCAAGGGTATGTCTTGCCCTTGGTGTTTCAGCAACCAAGAATGGTACTCTTTCAGGATGGGGCCGAGTTAAATGGTGATCATCAAGAAAAGTATCAGGAGGGCTTGTTGCCAAGTAGAAATCTTTGGCCTCATTCATTATTCTCCTGTTATCTATTATAAGGTGATAAGCAACTGCCAAAGGGTCCTGGTGATTTCTATTATAAAGGCAGCTGAGAACTTCCTCTTCCGAGCATTCAAATTTTTCACACACTTCTTTTAAGGCTTCATCATCAATCATAGTTGAGCTATATGATGGGTCCTCAGGAAAGAGATATTTTGGAAGGTCCTGTTTAAACCATTCATGTTCCCTGAGAGAAAATGGCAGGGTTCAGAGAAGAATTTTGAGTAAAACCAAGAATGAAAGTAATAGCTTTTGCTGGGTGCGCTGGCACAAACATGTAATCCTAGGGACTGGGAGGCTGAGGCAGGAGGATTACAAATTCAAGGCCAGAGGCAGCCTGCACAATTTAGTGAGACTTTGTGTCAAAATAAAAAGTAAAAATTGGGCAGGGGTGCAGCTCACTGGTAGAGCACTTGCAAAAGAATGTTTGGGGCCTTGGGTTCAACTTCCCACTACCATAAAAACATACAAACAAAAAAAGAAATAGCTTTGAAGAATTTAGGCTATGAATTCATTTATATTTATACTCATATTTTATTATTACTTTCATTTTTTTACACTTGGATGTTGAGCCCAGCATCTCACATATACTCTGCAAGTGCTCTGCCACTGGGCCACACCACTAGCCCATTTTTAATTCTTTTATTTTGAGGCAGGATTTCACTAAGGTATGCAGACTCCCTCTGGCCCCAAATTTGTGATCCTCCAGCCCCTACTCCCAAGTCGCTGGGATTACAAGCATATGCCACCGTTCCCTGCTTAGTACCATTTTTTTAAACAAAAATTTTCCTCTTCTAGCCCACACTTCAACATATATATTGACAGAAATGTTCCAACTCCATTCTGACTTAAAGTATTGATATAGCAATGGGAAAAGAAATGTCTACTCTTAAAGTTTTGGAACAAATGACAATGACAGAGTACAACTTATTTCCAGATCAGAAAGAAAATATATTGTGTGGCTTCACTGTAATAGAAAGAATCTAATAATAAAAACAGCAGGCAACATATACTGAGGTTTTCTATGTGCTAGGTTTTATGCCAGACAATTCATATATACATATATACGTGTGTATATATATACATTGTTGTTGTTAGGTGCCATTGAGTCAGTATCCGACTCATAGCGACCCTCATAGGGTTTTCAATGACTGACTGTTTCGGGATTGCCTTGGGAGTGGGTTGCCAGGTCCTTCTCCCATTTTTGCGGTGCTGGGAATTGAACTCAGGACCTCAGAGACTGCAGTGCAGCGCTCTACCAACTGAGCTAAATCCCAGCCCATATATATACATACATATAAAATATCGTCCTCAAAACAATTCCTCACCCTCAAAACAATGAAAATAATACCATCCCCTTGTTATAAATGAAGAAACTGAGATCCAAACAGATCAAAGCACTTGCCCAAGGTCACTAAGACAGTAAGAGGCAGAGCCAAGATTTCAACCCAGTTTTGTGTTACCCAAAAGGTCACATCCGAATGATTTCCTATTCCAATTCCTTACCTCCACGTGGAAAAAGGGATGTTTGACTTGAACCATGTCAAAAACTATACTAAAACTACAAAAATCAAGATAGGAAAACACCCAGAATAATAATGATTATCTTCTAGGTGACAGAAACAAAAATAGTATGTATTCTCTTCTCTTTTTGGTCGTTCTGTATTTTCCAATTGACATATGTAACTTTTTTTTTAGACAATGTCTCCTTATGCAGACCAGGCTGGCCAGAAACTTGCTATATAACTCAGACTGACATCAAACTGGCAGTCCTCCTGCTTAGTTTTCCAATTGCTGGAATTACAAGTGTGTGTGCCACCACACCCACATTTTCATACATTAAATTTTTTTTTAGTACGTCGGCATTGAACCCAGGGCTTCACACATACTTTGCAAGTGCTCTACCACTGGGTTGCATCCAAAGCCATTTTTTAAAAAAAATTTATTTATAAATATTAGTGAGATACAAAGTAATAAGTCATTTGCTATATCCATTTTACAACTATTAAATCACTTTTGCTTACACATATACATCTTACATATTTTACAAAACTATACTGTTTTGTAAAAACAGCAACAGTAAAAAATAGCAATTAAAATATAATGAAAATCATATGCAATCAGGAATTATATTCTCATTAATTTTTCCCCTCTGTTTTTTTCATGTATTGATATATTTGTATATTATATTTTGAGATTTTCCTCTCCTTTATCCCGCTACATGATTTCCACTCCCCCTTCCCCTTTCCCCAACCTCTGCTCCCCCCATTAATCCCCTCCCCACTTCTTTCTCATCTGTTTATATTTTCCATTCTTAGACAGGTATGATTGTTTATTTTATATATCTAACTAGGTATATACTTTTTTTCTTCCTTTAAGTTAGATTTAGCTTCCGTATCTGAGTGAGAACATATGGTATTTCTCATTTTGAGTCTGGGTTAATTCACTTAAAACGATATTCTCCAATTCCATCCATTTTCACGGCCCATTTTTTATTTACTTATTTGAGTCAGGGTCTCACTAAGTTACACAGCCTGCCTCTGGCGTCGAAGTCATGAGCGTCCTGGCTCCATTTCCCAAGTTGCTAGGATTACAGGAATGCACCACCACATCCAAATATACATTGTTGTTGTTGTTGTTAGGTGCTGTGGCATCGGTATCCAACTCATAGAGACCCTTATAGGGTTTTCAATGGCAGACTTTTTTCGGGATTGTCTTGCAAGTGGATTGTCAGGCCCTTCTCCCATTTTTGCAGTGCTGGGAATTGAACTCGGGACCTCAGAGACTGCAGCATAGTGCCCTACCAACTGAGCTATATCCCAGCCCTCCAGATATACATACATGCGTGTGTGCGCGCGCGCGCGCGCGCGCGCCACAATTTTATTTATTTATTCTTTGTAGTACTAGAGGGTTGAACCCAAGGCCTTGTGCATACTTTTCAAGCATTCTACCACTGACCCCCACGCCCAGCCCCTTTTTTATTTTTTATCTTGAGACATGGTCCTGCTCAGTTAGGCAGGGTGCCTCTGGTCTTGAACTAGTGATTCTTCTGCCTCTGCCATTCTAGTCACTGGGATTTCAGGTGTGAACCACCACTCATGGCTGACACAATATAAATTTTAGAGATGATCTGTCCTTTACTTCTGGTCATAAAGTCATGTCCTGTAATTCATGGTGCCTTTTTAAACTAGTCTTTTAGCATATGGAGTAAATGAAAGAGAATCAAGCTTCAAATTCACACACAGTCTTCCCTTCTTGATTACTCTACTGCTTTCTTCTTTATTATTCCTACACACATATCATTTCTTTCTCTCATCTTCCTTCATCCCAGAGAATTGTATGGTCTTGCCATTTGCAGACCAAAAGAAAAATTCTATGGCAAAAAAGAAAAGAAAAAGAAAAAAGGAAGGAAATGAACAACTCAGTTTGAAGTGAACTTTTTTGTCTTCATTGGAAAGGGTCCACCTAAATTTGAGAAAGAGATTTGTAATTATCACTTCTGCATTATTCAAACTATTAGGTTGAACTATCCAAAACTCAACATTGACTTTTACCTACAAATTTCAATTTCATGGGAGGCAAGGTGTACTACCGAGAATATGTCAATGCCTATAGAATTTTCTCATTCCTTCAGATTAACAAAAGAAAAAAAATACAATTCAGATTACCTGATATCTTTTATTGTGGCCCTCTTCATGGGATCCACCTGCAGCATGTGTTTCAAAAGACTAATCACTGAAGGATTTAAATACTGAGGGGTATAAAAAATCCCATCACATATCTTCTTAAAAAGAGTTGGCACATGATCATCATCAAATGGAAGGGTTCCACATAATAAAGCATAGAGAATAACCCCACTGCTCCATATATCTACCTCTGGGCCTGCATACAATCTGCAAAAGGAAATACCAATTGATTTAAATAATCATTAATGATGTCAATCAATCAAAACTCTCAAATACGGATATCTCATAAAGAATTAGTAGTCAGTACCAGGCACAGTGGTACAGGCCTATAATCCTAGCAACTTGGGAGGCAGAAGAAGGAGGGTCCACAGGTTCAAGGACAGAAGCAGGTTGCCTCTGGCCTCGAACTCTAGATCCTCTTGCCTCAGCCTCCCGAGTAGCTGAGATTACAGGTGTGCACCACGGCATTCAGCTTCTGGAAAAATTTCTTTAAATTGAAAAAATCGTTGAACTGATCAATAAATACTATTTTGAAAGTAAAGGTTCACATGTCTAGATCTCAAAGAAAGACTATACAAGCTAGGGAAATTAGATTTTAGCAATAGCCCATTATATGTATGCATAAAATTAGATTTTAGCAATAGCCCATTATATGTATGCATAAACATAACACGTTTCTTTTTTATTTAATTACAATAACCCTGCCCTGTGTCCAGGTCTTGAATTATTTTCTTCCCAAAACAATTAAGACAAACAAATGAAACAATTTAAAAAAGAATTTGGCATAAAAAGTTACTACAAAAAGATGATGAAACTTGATAAATCTAAAATTAGGTAGTCCTATGTTTTTCATAGCTGTGCCCTTTTAAACAAATATCATTTCTTTGAGTAGTCTAGGCAAACAGACTTGTGAAAACAGAAAGTAGCTTATGAAAACAGAAAATACTACAATATGTCTGCATTGAATTAATCAAGATTTGAAACATTCAAAGAAATGTGGTTTGGATAAGTGTTAGTAAAAGCTAATTGTAAACCAGGCATAGTGGTCCAATGCACACCTGTAATCCTAGCACTCAGGAAACTGAGGCAGGAGAATCAACACCAATTCCAGGCTAGCCTGGCCTACCTAGCTAGTTCCAAGCCAACTTGAGCTACACAGTGAGACTCTGTCTCACAAAAAACAAAACAAAACAGAAAGCTACTTATACAGCTGGGTGAGGCAGCGCATACCTTTAATCCCAGCTACTCAGGAAATGGAGGCAGAAAGACTTTATATTTGAGGCTAGAGGCAGCCTAGATAACTTAGCAAGACCCTGTCTCCAAATAAAAAGTAAAAGTTGGGCTGGGGGTGCAGCTCAGAGGTAGAGCACTTGCAAAAGCATGCATAAGGCCCAGATTGAAACTCCCCAGTACTGATTTTAAAAAAATAACTTAAAGCTACAATCCCTTTCATGATAGCCTACCAAAAACTTAAATACTTAGGAATCAGGCTAACCAAAGACCCTGCAGATCTCTATAAGGAAAACTTCAAAACATTAAAGAAAGAAATAGCTGAGGATACTAGAAGGTGGAAGGACTTCCACTGCTCATGGATTGGGAGAATCAATACTGTAAAAATCGCTATAATACCAAAAGCAGTCTATAGATTTAATGCAATTTCCATTACAATTCCAATGACATACTTTACAGAAATAGAAAAAATAATCCAAAAATTCGTATGGAAACACAAAAGACCATGTATGGCCAATATACTCTTAAGCTGCAAAACTAGTGCAGGTGGGATCACAATTAAAGGATAGACTTTAATCTATACTACAGGGCTGTAGAAGCAGAAACAGCTTGGTACTAGCACAAAAATAGGCCTGAAGACCAGTGGAACAGAATTGAGGACCTAAAGATACACCAATACATGTATAGACACCTGATCTTCCACAAAGGGGCAAGGGAGGCAAATGGGAGAAAGGATAGCCTTTTGAACAAATGGTGCTGAGAAACTTGGATTTCCACTTGTAGAAAAATGAAAACAGATCCACACCACTCAATATGCACGAGAATTAACTCGAAATGGATAAAAGACCTCAACATAAAATAAGAAACCTTAAAATTACTAGAAGAAAAGATAGCAATGCACTCCAACATATAGGCATAGGAAAGCATTTCCTTAATAATACTCCAATTGCTCAGGAAATCACAAGTATAGATAAATGGGATTACATGAAATTAGAAAGCTTCTGTACAGCAAAGGAAACAATCAATAGGGTTAAGGAAGACCCCACTGAATGGGAGAAAATCTTTGTATCCTATACATCTGACAGGGGACTAATTTCTAGAATTTACAAAGAACTCAAGAAAACCACTTCCAAGACAACAAATGAGCCAATATATAAGCGGGCAAAGTAACTGAACAGACACTTCTCAAATGAAAAAGTTTGTAAGGCCATGAAACACATGAAAGAATGCTCCATATCCCTAGTCGTCGTTGTTGTTAGGTGCCGTCGAATCATGTCCGACTCATAGCGACCCTCATGGAGTTTTCAATGGCTGACTGTTTTGGGATTGCCTTGGGAGTGGATTGCCAGGTCCTTCTCCCATTTCTGCGGTGCTGGGAATCGAACTCGGGACCTCAGAGACTTCAGAGCAGCGCTCTACCAACTGAGCTAAATCCTAGCCATCCCTAGTCATTAGGGAATTACAAATCAAAACAGATCTGAGATTCCACTTTACTCCAGTAAGAATGGCCAAAATCTATAAAACAAACAACAACAAATGCTGGCGAGGGTGCAGAGAAAAGGGAACCCTTTTACACTGTTGGTGGGGCTATAAATTGGTTCAACCACTTTGAAAATCAATATAGAGATACCTCAGAAAACTAAAAATAGAACTGCCATATGACCCAGTTATGCCACTACTGGGAATATCCCCAAAAGGAGATGAGTCATCATACCACAGAGACACCTGCATCTCCACATTCAACACAGCACTTTTCATAATAGCAAGGATATGGAATCAACCAAAATGCTCATCAATGGAATCAACCAAAGTGCCCATCAGCAGAAGAACAGATAAAAAAATCATGGTACATATACACAATGGAATACTACTCAGCAATTTTAAAAAATGAAATAATGTCATTTGCAGCAAAAGGGATGGAATTGGAGAACATCACCTTAAGTTAATGAATACAAACCCAAAAAGAGAAATATCATACGTTCTCACTCATATCTGGATGCTGAATCAAACTTAAAGGGAAGGAAAAAAATCCTATACGTAAATTGAAACATAAAAATGCACAATTAAACAGCATAGAAGGGACAATTTAAGGAGTGGAAAGAAGGAGGGAGGGATCTAGCGGAGGGAAGTGAAGACTGGAGAAGATGAGAGGGGGAGGAGGGTCAATGATGAAGGGATGAGGGATGAAGAGGGAGAGGTCAATGTCAATGTAAACTGCACAACTTTGAGTATGTCGGAAAAATAGGGGAAGATAGAAAAAAATAAAATCTACTAGAATAACCAAAATAATAATGATAATAATAATAATAATAATAATAATAATAATAATACCAAATTCTGGCAATAATACAAACAGACTAGATCATTCATGTAATACTTCTGAGAATGTAAAAAAGTAGATCACTATAAAAAAAAGTTTGGACTTATATAAAAATCAGGATGCATGTATATAGATAAATATTCTTAGAAAAATACATGCAAGTAGCAAGGAGACCATTGGTTGAAGAGGTGGGGATAGGGGAGGAGGGTCATGAGAGAGTAAGGGAGAAGTTATGTGAGCAATGTACAATGAAATGCATATGTGGAAATGTCATAATGAAACCCATTAAGTTCTACATTAAAAACTACTAAAAAATACTCTAGTTATAAAAGCTAGTAAACTTAAATTTCTGTTTTCAATTTCAGTAGTATTTCAACAGTGTTACTAGTAGTAAAGAACAAAGAGTTACTCTTTAAAAAATTAAGTTGTTTTCAAACGATTTTAAAAACTATATTATATAAATATCCTCATGTTCTCAATGCTGGTGGTTAATAAACTGAGAGGTCAGAATTCTTATCTGTCTCTAGATTTTAAACATGAACATTTAGCCAGGCATAGTGGTGCATGCCTGTTATCCCAATGACTCGTGAGACAGAGGTAGAAGGATTGCAAGTTCAAAGCCAGAGACATCCTGTGCAACTTAGTGAGACCCTGTCTCAAAATAAAAAAAAAAAAAGAAGCTGGGGGTGTACCTCAGTGGTAGAGCACTTGTCTAGCATGTGTGAGGTTCTGAATTCAACCACCTAGTACTGCAAAAAACAAAGGATTCAACATAAATGAAGTCTGAATTTTTTTTAAGCACAGAGTCTCACTATAAAGCTTAGGCTGGCCTCAAACTCATGAATCTCTTGTATCAGCCTCCCAAGTACTGAGATTACAAGCACGTGCCACCATATTTAGCAAGTCTGATTTTTTAAATCAATACCAATACTTTGGAAGTCCAACTTCGCAAGACTTTTTTGTTGTTGTTGTTTTGTGGTACTTGAGTTGAACCCAGGGCCTGCCAGGTATGCTTCTTCCAAGCACTCTACCCTTGAACCATACCCCAGCCCATTTTTTTAAAAACCTCTGTATTTTGAGTTAGGGTTTCACTAAGTTATACAAGCTGCCTCTGTCCTTCAACTTGTGATCTTCTTGCTTCCGCCTTCCAGGTTGCTGGGATTACAGGTATGAGCCACTGTGCAGTTTCCAAGACATTTTTTAAATCATCAAACCTAATTTCAAAATGCTATTTCAAAAATTAAGCTACACTTCACATTACATTTTCAGTTCTTCATCTAAGTAAACACTAATCCATTTTTAACTACTAGTTATTTCTACATTATTCAAGTTCATAGTGTCTTACCTACTTACCTTTAAACTTTCAATTTCTTCTACCACAGGGAAAACTAAAGTACTATCTTCTAACTACTTGAACACAATGTTGACTTGCAAACCAATACTCTCCCTATATAAATGAAATCCTTAACTTTATCCACTTATAACTAAAAAAGCTAACAAAATATAATTACAAACGTATTGAAAGTAACAAAGTATCAAATACTACCTTCCTGAAATTACTTCTGGTGCAGCATAGTTGGGTGAGCCACAACTTGTTCTTAAAAATTCACCGTCTGACATCATGTTTGACAGACCTGAAAGTGCATGTAAACAGCTACTCAAGATTTCCCAAGGATAAAAATGAAACAAACTTCATTAAACAATTCAATTGAGTTTGCATTAAAGTGATAAATTGTTTATTTTGTTCCTTGCTTCATTAAGAACATAGTCTTTTTTCTCAAATATTCTGTTATTATGTCCTAAAATGTATAATGTACCTCAACATTTAAAGTTAGGGCACTGTTGAAGTTTAATGAGTATATCTTAAGGTATTGGTTATTTGGCTTATAAGAATAAACTTGGCTGTTTAAGTTTTATTAGTACTAAAATTGCTAAGTAATTTCAAACATATAAATAAGAAGAAAAAATCCAAAGTTTCTACTAACTCTCTTCAGTCATTTAAGAACAAAAACAAAAAACTAACAATAACTTTAACCACTCTCTCATAATTTTGCTCCAAAAGGACACCTTTGGCCTCTACCCCAGAAATGTACATATAAAGATATGACAACTGAGAAATAAGGGAGTCAAATCATTTAGCCAGTTTAAAAAAAAAAAAAAAAAGGAAACAACAACAACAACAACAAAAGAGTAGTCCAGATGTGGGTGAACTGTTCAGGAAATATCAACAGATTTGAGAAATATACATATATATGGTGAGCTGGGGGTGGGGGGGTACACACTTGTTATCCCAGCAACCAGGAGCCTGAAGCAGGAAGATCACAAGTTCAAGGCCAGCCTGGGCTACATAGCCAGACCCCGACTAAGTAAATAAATATATGAATAAATTCTATGTATCTATACACACATATACACACACAGTATATAGAAAACTGAGGAAAATATTTATAAGAACTTCCTCTGCTTTAAACTAAAGCCAATCAAAAGAAGACTATTTCAGAGATGCATTTTTCTCTTAGGCTTAATAATGTCAATGGCAATTTACATAGGAAATAAAGGAAAAATAAATTCATTCTTAGCAATAAAATGTTTCTTCAGCTGAAACTAGACTTTCTTTTCTTCCTTTTTCTTTTACTTGTTTGACACAGGGTCTTATATAGCCCAAGCTGGCCTTGAACTTTCCATCTTCTGGCCTCCAGCTATCTAGAGTGCTGGGATTATAGGCATGTGCCACCACACTTGGCTCTGAAATTAGATCTTCTCTCATTTAAACTATTTAATTCTTAAAATAATTTTGTTCATATACTTCATCTCCTGGCTCTTGATTTTTGAATAATTTCATCCCATTCAATTCTCTTTTTTTCCATAAGTGGCCAAAATAATATTAGAAATAAAGATGCTACCTTCTTCTTCACAAATAATGGTCTCTTTTCAAATCATCTAATGCCATCAACTTGAAGTTTTTAAATCTACCATCATAAAACTCAATTTTAAAGACATGAAACTAAGACAAAAGAATGCCTTTTTTTCCTTTTTATATGCTCACTGACAAAATAGAATACTCGGTCTATTACAGAAAAACTGTCTGAAGAATGCTACTTATACTCATTTAATATAATGAACATATGAAACTATAAAAATATTCTTACCAAAATCAGCTATCTTTGCATTCATGTGTGCATCAAGCAGGACATTTTCAGGTTTCAAATCTCTATGGACTACCATATGCCTGTGACAATAATCCACACCAGAAAGGATTTGTTGGAACAGACGTCGACTTTCTTTTTCATCCAGCTAAGAAAAGTAGGAAAGTAGAAAAGTGTCTTAAAAGTGTTTCTTTCAAAAGAAATTCTCCAATGATACGCATGTGTGGAAATGTCCTAATGAAACCCAGTAATTCCTACACTAATTTAAAAAATTACTAATAAAATAAAAACAATTCTACCAATAAGTCTCCAACCTATAAATTGTCAAAATGCGTGAAATTCCAAATGAACTCCATTCATGAGATTCATTTGAAATGAGACACATGTAGCACAAAACAAATGATAAGAGGATCTTATAACCTGAATCAGTGACTCAACAATCTAATCCTATCATTTGCATAAGACTGCATTTAACAGCTTGCCTTCCTCTATATCTCATGAGCTATTTCAAATACTTTCAATTCCTACTTGGAACAAGGCAGGTTTTCTCCTATGAATTAAAAAATGTTTAATCCTTCATTCCTTTAAAAGATATTTATTGAACACCTTCAATGTGCTAATTTCAGACACTCATGATACAGCAATGAATAAAACACCTTGATCTAGGTGAAAAAATTAAGGCAATAAACATAATATCAAGAAGTGATGGTGTTTTCAAAAAATAAAAAGCAGAGTTAGAGTACAGAAAGTGATGTTGGGATGGGAGCTACTATTTTAGACTAACATTTAAGCATTGTTAATGAACTAGCAACCAACCATATTATATGTTCTGAAATAAAAGATGTTTTAATTTTAAGAAAAACCTTAATTTGGCTTATAAAACATAAAAGCACCTAGTGTGCTTACTGAAAAAATATACAACTAATTTTTAAAAAATAATTTTTAATTTAAATTTAATTTTAATTTAAAAATTCCCTCTTAACCCAGTGCTATGGCACATGCCTATAATCCCAGGAACTCAGGCAGCTGAGGAAGGAGGATCATGAGTTTGAGGCCAGAGGCAGCCTATGCAACTTAGCAAGACTTGTTCTCAAAAATTTATAAAAAGGGGCTAGGGGTACAGTTCAGCTTTGGAGCAGTTACCTAGCATGCACAAGGCCCTAGGTTCAACCTCTTAATACTGCAAAACAAACTTGTTTTCTCTCCATATTTTCTTACTTTATCATGTTTTCTCAACACAAGTGATAACTACTACTAGCATATGCTGGCTCCCAAGAAGTCATATTTAATAATTAAGCTATTAATCCTCTAGGTAAAGAACTCTCATATGCAATTCTCTAACAGGTCACAAATTACCATTCTAAAACCAGAATTCCACATCTTAAATGGCATGGATAAACTGGAAGAAAAGATAACGTAGTAATTTCTCTCGAAAGCATAGTTAAAACTACTATTTGAAGTACAATAACATAGCTTTCCTCTAGAAAAAATACTAGTATTTTAGCAATCTAACACCTTTATTTCTTCAAGTGGAAGTTGATGGAAGAAAAAGTATCTGTTCATAATATGACAGAGTAGGAGAAAATTTAATTAATCAAATAAATTATAAGAGATAAAATAGGTAGGCTATAAAAATGAAAAGTAGTATATTCATAAAAATACAGTACAAAGGATATCAGAAACACCAATAAAGGAAGATTAGTCAAAGCATATTTCCAGTTAATAATCATAACAAACTGAAACTTTTGTGTCTAGCCTTGAAATCATGAAAATGACATCAGCAGTAAAAGATAAACATAAAGATAAAAAGGAGGAAAGACAGCAGTCATCAAGATAAGAGGAGTTACCACTCTGAACAGTAGATGAGAAGTGGTAAAAACCTAGCAATAAGAGAAAGGTGAAACCTACACCTATAGGGGTGGAAACCAATTAGAAAGTTATCTGCACACAGAAACCTGGAAAGGCTTAGAAACTGGAAGCCTAAGAACCTTCTGGAGGCAGATGTAAGAGCTGAGCTGAAAACAGAACAACTGGTTGAGGTTAAGAAGCTTTTTACTCACAGCTACTGGGGAATAAGACCTATGGTTTACTCTAGTAAGGCAGAACCATATCTGTTCTCAAGGACATCAAGGCAGGGATGAGGCATTGTGAGGAAAATCATGGTTAAGTGAAAATCAATATACAAACTAGAGACTTGCAGCCCTGTTCCCAGCTCAGGTCCTGGACCTCTGGCAACTAAACTAAGTACCTTCAAGAAAACTGTAGCAAATATCAGATCCAAGAATAAACACTTGTTATTACTGACATACAGAGTATCCTAAGGAAACAGATAGGTCTCCAATAATTCAACCTATGGGAAGGCCCATCAATCAATAAATTTCACCTACATAAATTTGGCATTTAGCACTTCACTCTTAAACATAAGTGGACAACCAAGAATCACCAGATTACTTGAGGAAGGGCCATACACAAAAGACAGAGAAAAATAAAATGAACAACAACAACAAAAATGGTGAGCAGAAAGCATAGAAGGTACAGAAACAGTGCAAGGACCAAGAGACAACTTTTAAAAAATAACTATCATCCTCAACCAGATAAGGGTGATAAGGTTATCACATCTTTGGGGCAAAAACAAAACAAAACAAACAGACTATTTAATGAAAAGGGAATTTCAGACAACAAGACAGGCATGTAAAATATAGAATGTGACAGCTGAAACTTTAATATTCAAGAGGCAAAATTGAAGAAATCCCCACAATGTAGAACAAAATGACCAAGAACTGAAAAATGGAAGAAAAGATATCAATTCATCTTGTGCCTGTTTCAGTTTTCCTAGGCATTTTATTTTTTAGGGGCTGAGGGTGGGACTTAGGGGGCAATAAAGAAGGGGAATACCTGGAACAGAAATGAACCATATTAAGAAAACAGCAAAATCAAAGTTAACTTGGTTAATAAGTTGATTTTGATTAAAATAAACCGATAAGCTATATAGAATTAATAGCTGAATGAATGAATAATATAAATAACTTTAGATTGAGAGTATGAAAAATTATTTTCTCTGTGCTAGACATGGCTCTTTTAGAAAGGGGCTTATGCATACCAAGTAATCTGGGTATAAAAAAAAGGATGGGCAGGGGGCAATGTTCACATTTTATATCTGTAACTTAAGATACTGTTCAAAATGTCTTCTTAAGTTCCTCCCAGCTCTAAACTCTTTACGTCTAATTCCTACCTCCTTCATGGAGCCTGTTCTTACTACTCCAGGTACATCAGATTTCTGAAACCAAAAAATGAATGCAATTTAAATGTGGCCGGCAAGGGCTAGATCTTTAAGTATGTAATAGTATATTTTATATGGAATAATTATATACTCTAAGATACATATTAGTATTTGTATACCCCAAAAGCGTAACTCTGAGGATTATGAGCTATGGAGTCTCAGTCCAATTCTATCATTAGTAAATCATTTGATCTTGAGCTAATATAAACTGTGACACTCAATATCCACAACTGTATAACTAGGCTAAGGAGATCATCTTTCAGGTTCTTTTGAACTCTAAATAGTGTATGATTCTAAATAAATATTTGGCTAAGGGAACTGGTTATTAAATAGACCTCTTAAAATTGCTTTCTCACATTCTAATGCTAGTACGGATAAGGGGAGTTACACAATATGTACAGGATTAAATCAGAACTGCTTACCCTTCCATTTTTACAGATATAATCAAATAGCTCGCCTCCTGAGACATATTCCATCACCATGAAAATATCAGATGGTGTACTGATGACCTGGTACCTGGTGAGAGAAAACATTATCTACTAATATTAAAACATGTATATTCATTCATTCAATAAGTATTTACTAAGCTCCTATAATATACCAGGTACTGGGCTAGGAGCTAGGAAAACTGCAGGGAATAAAACAAATTTTCTGCTCTTGTGGTGTTCATGTTCCAGAGCCAGGAAACAGACACTTCATAAATAAGTACTATTTCAGGTGACAGAACATGCTGTGAAAGGAAATAAAGCAAGCTCTTCTATACAAAGCACTCGAAGAATACCTCTAATAAAGTTATATTTGAGCAGAGTGAGAAGCAAGTAAGGGAGCAAACTATGCCATTACCTGGCAGGAAGAGATACCAGCATGTGCAAAAGTCCCAGGTAGAAGCCTGCTTAGCATGTTCAAGGAATGGTGAAGCAAGAGTAGAGTAAGCTGGGAGAGAAATAGGATGTGGAATCAAGGTTGTAAGTGGAAGCCAAAGGACATAGAACTTTATAAGCCATAAAGAGGCTTTGGCTTTTACTCAAAGGAAGATGAAAGGCTGTTGAAGTATTTTAGTAGAATAGTAGTTTGATCTGGCACATTAAAATGATAAGCGCAACAATGTGAAGAACTGACTGGATGGTAAAGGTGATATCTAGGAGCCACTACAGTAGTCCATGAGAGAGATAAGGATGGCTCAAACTAATTTAGTGGTGATGAAGGACTGAAAAACAAATCAGGGACATATTTTGATGGAAGAGATGGAATGGATGGTAGGAAGTAAGAGAAATAGGGAAGTTAAGAATGGTTCCAATGTTTTTGTCCTGGTTAACTCTTGCTTAACTTTGATGGTGAAAACTGTTGGCATAACAAGCTTTAGAGGGCAATAAAGAGATAAAATCTGACCATGTAGAATTTGAAACACCTCATAAACATCCAAATGGAGATTTAAAGTAAGTACTGGGCACAGGAGTCCAGAGTTCAGAGAAGAGGTTTTAAAGCAAGAAATGTGCATTTAGAGGCAATGAGCATATGGATGGTGTTTAAAATCACCTTAATGAAAGAGATGAAAGTAAAACAAATTTTGAGTTAGCCAGTTCAACAGAAAAGTCTAGGAAGCTATAAATTATAGCTTACATAATAAAGCAGGAGCTGAGCAATAAGTTATCTGTAAGCCTTACTATGGCAGCTATAAAAGAATAGTAAGAGTAATGCCTTTTTGAAATAATAGATTCCCGAAACTTTGTTATTTGTATGATCACATGTAAGATGTATGGGGGAAAACCATTTGTCATGCATTGTCTCTAGTTAGGCTAATTAACAGTATGTGGAAATCTGAAGGTTGAGAATAAACCCAGGACCTTGTGCACACGAGGGACAATTTTTACTAGCAAATCAATTGCTGGTTCTATAGCAACAAAAGCACTGAACATTATCTATCAGGAGGGCATCTGTTCGGAAAACACAAAAGAATGAGAACAATAACAGTAATATGCACAAGGTTAAAACATGAAGATAGGTTCAAATGACAATGAATGGGGTTAGATAAAAACATGAACAGGAAGAATCTTCAAAATCTTCAGCAAACAGGAAAAAATATCAGTCTTCTTTCTCACTTGTCAGATTAAGTAAGTTAATAAAAAGGATGAAAAGATGCCTGTACTACATTTAATAGAAATTGAACTTACAGTTTAATTATATGAGGATGCCTGAAAAGCTTGAGGTTCTGAATTTCTCTGCGGATTTTTCCTACCACATCAAGGCTTCGAATCTTCTGCCGATTAAGTATCTTCACAGCAACTTTATGCCCAGTCAATTCATGTTTGCCAACTGTAGGAGAAATAATTTTACCAAATTAGTGCTAGGCTTAATTAATAATATATTTAGATGTATTCTAAGAATAGTAAGCAGAACATTCTCAGAAAATACTTTGGCAGATTTACATTTTTTTTCTCTTTTGCCTAATTATAACCCTACAGTTTAAGTGTGATTCAATAACAAAATATATAAGAAACTTTTAACAGTGGATTATTTGAGAAAAGAAAGCTGGAAAATTTAGGAGAGAGAAAGAAAAGAGACTTTGTTTTTGGTATATACCTTTATATTCTTTTAAATTCTTTAAATTTACTTTTTCATTTTTAAACTATCATATATATAAATTCAACTTTTTATCTTTCAATGTACACTTCTGAAGATTTTAACATACACAGAAACTGGTGTAGCTGCCATTATAACCACACGGTACAGAACAGTACCATCATTCCCCCTAAAAAACTTCCTTGTACTATATACACACTTCCCTTATCATGAATAACTCTGTTTGTCTTTTCAATTTTGGTTCATGGACATGTGGTTTCTGTTTTCAGATACAAAGATTTTAAAAAATCCCACATTATTTTATCTTTCAATTTTCAATACTATGCCCATACAATTAATGGTGACAGCAGCATTTAGATATTGTTATTGAGGCAAAATCTCTAAAATTTTAATCTCTGAGCACTCTTTCTCAAGAATCTACTGGGGAATATATGTTACGTTGTTGTTAGGTGCCATCAAGTCAGTGACCAACTCATAGAAACCCTATGTACAACAGACAAAACACTCCTTGACACTGTGCCATGCCCAGTACTATAGTCAGTGCCTCTCTGCTATTCATAGGGTTTTCAATGGCTGATTAGGTTTTGGGAGTGGGCTGCTAGGTCCTTCCCTCAAGCCCACAGCACCTGGTATTCTCCAGCAGTCTCCCGTCCAAGTACTAACTAGGCCTGACTCTGCTCTGCTTCCACGATCTGATGGGATTGGATGCTACAGTGGTATGGCTGCAGGTGGGGAATATATATATTTCAACAAAATCAAGAAAGAAACCAAGGAAGATAACATGGAATCTAGTTAGGAAGGGATCTAGAAAGGGAGAAGAGGACAAGAGAGGTAATGAAAAAAAGGGAGGGCATCAAACAGGGAGAAAAATGAAGATAGGCCCCAAAATGATGGTGGAGAACAGTTACACATAAACATGTGTACAAGGTCTAGAAGGCAAATCTATATAGAAAAACCAGGATCCAAGACAGTTATTTCCAGGAAGGGAATGGGGAAGAGCTAAATTATCTTATGGTTTTGAAAGTACAGAATATTATACTCAGAGAGATTTTATTTTATTTCATTTCATTTTTGAGATACTGAGGGGTCAATCTCAGGGCTTTGCACATACTTTGCAAGTGCTCTACCACTAAGCTACAATCCTAGCCCATATTTTATTTTTTTATTTAGAGCAGTCTGTCTCAGGCATTGAACTTGAGATCCTCCTACCTCCACCTCCTGAGTTTATGGGATTATAGGCAAGGCTCCAAGAGTTTTCATAAAGGCACTAGAAGAGGTAGGAAACTTTAGGTTCAAAGAAAATTTTTAAAATAAGATAACTTATCAACTCCAGGAAAAATTAAAAGTTTCATAAGAAACAAATTATAATGTGTTGGCCTACCAAATTGTTTAGGCTTAGCAAATAATAGTGATACAGTCATAAATAATAAATAAAAAAAACCCAACAAGGATAAGCATGATATATTAAGGGAATGAGACTATATAGGAAAAAGTATAAGGGAAGGAAGGAAAACCTATAATCACAGCTGAAATGAAGTATAGAAATAAGCACATTCTAATTTCTGGGAGAAGGACCTGGAAACCCACTCCCAAAAATCAATCCACCACTGAAAACCCTATGAATAGCAAAGAAACACTGACAATAGTGTTTCACCTGTTGTATGTAGGGTCTAGGATTGCTATGAGTCAGATACCTACTCCATGCCACCTGACAAAAACAACAATTTCTAATAAGTCTTTCTCCAATCTCCATAACAATTAGATGTGGTTAGGCATAGCAAGCTTATCTGTTACACCCTGATTTGGGAAGTATTTTCTTTCTGAGAACTAGTTAATTGATACCTGTTATTAGGTACCATCCAGTCGGGTCTGACTCATAGAGACCCTCATACGGTTTCCAAAGGCTGATTGTTTGGGGATTGTTTTGGGAGCAGATTGCCATGTCCTTTTTTTTTTTTTTTTTTTTTGCAGTGCTGGGGATGAAACCCAGGTCCTCAGAGAATGTGGGGTAGCACTCTACCAAGTGAGCTAAACCCCAGCAATTGATACCTAAGAAGGTACTAATCTCATCTGTCCCAATTACCCTCCCTCAACCTTTTCCCATTACAGCTAAAACAGAGCTGGGAAACAGCCACACCAACTGAACAATACTAGTCAATTCAGACCTGAATACTAGAACACTAGAACAGAACCCATTTGGGCCTCAACCCCAATTCATCACAAATCAACCAGTTTCCTATCAGACTCTACTCAACTGAGTATCTACCCTAATTAACATTAAAAAACAATTGAGGCTTATCTGAAGCTGCAGGGATATGTCACTAAGGCACTGGAATGGGAGATTCAACACATTCTTTGGAATTCATTGGGGATTATATACTTTAGCATCTCCTATATGCCAGTTAACATTACTGGGGAAAACAGTACTGATCAAAAATAACCTGGGCCCTTGCACTTTCCTGGCTTCAGAGGATGACCCAAAAAACTGTAAGGTAAGAAAAACCCAAAGGCTCCAATATAAAAGAATAAAACAAACAAAAATAGACATTAAGGCCAGTGCTGTGGTATATACCTGTAATCCCAGAGACTCAGGAGGCTGAGGCAGGGGGATGGACAAGTTCGGGGGCAGCCTGGGCTACACGGTGAGACCCTGTCTCAAAAATTAATTAATTAATTAATTAATCAATTGGATGACGATGCAGCTCAGTGGTAGAGCATTTGCATAGCATACACAAGGCGCTGGGTTCGTTCAACTTTCCAGTACTAAAGCCAAAAAAAAACGAAAGAACGAAAAAGAAAAAAAGAAAAGAATGGAAAAAGGAAAAAAAGGCATTAAACCCACCCAAGAAATGTATGAATATCCAGGAGAAATATTAACTATTTTCAGGGTGTTAAAAGAATATCAGGATTATGAAGAGTGGAGCAAGAAGAATTTTACCATAGAACAATTAAAATCATTTAGAAAGCAATAGGATCCACTAATAATGTGACAAGATTTTATGGAATAAATGCCAAAAACTGAGGAAGAAATTAGCAAGTTTAAAGGAAAGGTAACAGCCAAGAAATGGGGAATCAAGTGTGTGTGTGTGTGTGTATAAATAGATAATTTTTTTTTTGCAGTAGTAGGAGACTAAATCCAGAGCCTTGCGCCTGCTAGGCAGGTGGTCTTACCACCGAGCTTTATCCCTAACCACTTTATTTTTTACTTTGAGACAAGGTCTCAATAAGCTGAACAGGCTGCCTCTCACCATGAACTTGTGATCCTCTGAGTTGAAAGAAGTATAGGCATGTTCCAAGGTGCCCGGGTGAACTGAGTAATAAGGACTAGAATAGCATTCCCCCTGTAAATAATAGAAGGCCCCCAGCAAAGAGGCAAAATAAACAAAATGAAATCATATCCAGCCAAGCATACTAGAACACTTTTTTTCTAATATTTGAGCACTTCATCAATACAAGAAATCAAAAAAATACAACTGTATTCAAACAAAAATTGAGGACAATGATTGGAAAAGGGAAGGTGCCCTTATAGCAACTGTAAGCATTCAAATTCATACATACACTCAAAATCATTAAGAACTAAATACAAGAACATTAGATTTTTGTCTATGTAAAAGAAAATTAGCATATTCCTTTCTTTTTTTTGGTGGCAGTGGCAGGGAATGATCCTACTTCCCTTTTCTAGGCTGGGTGGATAAACCAATACAACATTTTAGGGAATCAAAAGGGCAAAGAATACTCTGGCAGAGCATTAAAGGTGATACTCCATTGAAAATTTTAAAAAATGGCCAGGGGTCATAGTACATGTCTATAATCCCAACACTTAGGAAGCAGAGGGCAGGAAGATTGTGAGTTTAAGTCAGTATGGGCTACACAGAATTACATAGATGAAAAATATGCATTAATAATTATTCCAGTTTATCACAGTGTATTATGTAAGAACAAAAGACTGCAAATCAACTAAACTACAATTTCACAGAGCAGTTTAATACATTGTTATTCCAACATAACAAACTCTTACTAGAAGACTATGAACATGAACATAGTAAACAAAAATTATATATGCTTCTACCTTTTTTCTTTTTTTCATACTGAGGAATTGAACCCAGGGCCTTGTACATACTTTGCAAGTGCTCTATGACTGAGCTATACCCTCAGCCCTTTTTTAATCTTGAGATGGGGTCTTGCTAAATTCCACAGGCTGCTTGTTGCCTCCTGTCTGAGCCTCCCAAATTGCTGGGATTACCAGCATATAGCATGTGCCATTGTGCCCAGCCTTATACTTCCACATTTTCTATTGTTGCTGTTAAGTGTTGTCAAGTCAGGTCCAACTCATAGCAACCATATGTGTAACAGAACAAAACACTAACCAATACTGTGCCATATCCACAATCTTTTTTTATGTTTAAGCCTAGTGCTGTAGTTACTGTTTCTTCTCATTTTCAGTCATGCCATATCAGCAAAAGGAGGTTCCAGGGGTTTTACTCCATACCTGTCATTAAGGTCATCATTAAGATCGACTTTACTTTGAGGAGGCGACTCTACCCCTGTCACTTCTAGAATGCCTTCCAGCATGGACGGCTCATTTTCCAGCACTATATGTGACAGTGCTTTTCTGTTATTCAGAGGGTTTTCAATGGCTAGTCTGGAAACTCAGCTGAAACCTGTCCACCACGAGTGGCCCTGCTGGTATCTGAAATACCCATGGCATAGCTTTTAGCATCACAGCAACACACAACCCACCTCAGCACAACAAGCTGACAGACATGTGGGGGTCCACATTTCTAGCTACACAAAAATATTTATATGAAAATGATAATATGCTAAAAATACATAAAAATAAGTATTCTTTACAGGTCTGCAGCCATACCATCCTAGCATCCAATCCTATCTGATCTCAGAAGCTAAGTAAAGTTAGCGTAGTTAGTCCTTGGATGAGAAACCACCTAGGAATACCAGGTCCTCCAGGGTAGGGAGAAGGACCTGGCTGCACATTTCTGAAACAACCAGCCACTGTAAACCTTACATAGGGTCACTGTGAGTTGGACTCGACTTGGTAGCACCTAACAACAACAATTCTTTACTGACCTTTTTTTCAAATTATACTTAGTGTTTTATATTCTTTTCAACAAAAAAAATTCAAAAGAAGGAATAACACCAAAAATAGGTGTTAGCAGATTCACCTTTCTAGAGAGAGTAGAGTTGAACATGAAATTCCACATCTACATGAACAGGCAGTATATGTATAAAACATAAAGACTTTGTAGTCCAAGGTTTTATTTCTGCTTGAAAGTACTTACTAGGTATCAAATTTGAACCACTTCAACCACTTACTCCTCTATAAAAATATGAATTCCTTGCCAGGTGCCATGGTGCACATCTGTATTTCTGGCACCTCAGGAGGCTGAGGCAGGAGGGTCTCAAGTTTGAGGCCAGAGGCAACCTGCATAACTTATCAAGAACCTGTCTCAAAATAAAATATAAAAAAAGGGGCTGGCAGTGCAGCTCAGTGGTAGAGCACTTGCCTAGCATGCAGAATGTCAATCTCTGGGTTCAGCTCCCAGTACTAGAGGTAAAAAAAAAACAAAAAACAAACAAACAAACAAAAAACACTATGAATACCACATATTCCATAAGTGACCAAAATGATACCTAAAACTGCTCAATGGCAGAGCACTTGCCTGGCATCCTCAAGGTAAGTCCCAGGTTTAACCCCCAGTACTGAAAAATATAAACATATATGAATACCATCTACTCCATAAGGGTGACCATAATGATACTAAGTGTGCAAAGAACTTTCCATAGTACTCAGCATACAGTAATGATCATAAATAAGTGTTGTTGTTGTTGTTAGGTATTGTCGAGTCGGTATCCCACTCATAGTGATCCTACATACAACAGACGAAAGATTACTGTCAGTGCTTCTCTGCTATTCATAGGGTTTTCAATGGCAGATTAATTTTTGGGAGTGGGTTACTGGGTCCTTCTCCCAAGCCTACAGTATCTGGTTTTCCCAGGCAGTCTCCCATCCAAGTACTAACCAGGCCTGACCTTGCTTAGCTTCTGAGATCTGACGAGATTGGACACCACAGTGTTACTGCTCCAGGCCTAAATAAGTGGTTGTTGTTGTTAAGTGCTGTCAAGTCGGTAACTGACTCATAGCGACCCTCATAGGGTTTTCAATGGCTGACTGTTTTGGGATTGCTTTGGGAGTGGATTGCCAGGTCCTTCTCCCATTTTGCAGTGCTGGGAATTGAACTCGGGACCTCAGAGACTGCAGAGCCGCGCTCTACCAACTGAGCTAAATCCCAGCCCAAATAAGTGGTAGCTGTTATTACTTACGGTTATTTCCAGTTTTTCCCAGACCACTCCCCCACCCCTATCTAATGAGCTGCTAAATATCTGTTTTAATCCTTGAATAGCCATTTTAATCTCAGCTCTTTAACTTGTGATTTCTATTCCCTTAGGTTCAGTAGTATTCCTTATCTAGGCTTATGTGTTGTTGTTAGGTGTCACTGAGTTGCATATGACTTACAGAGACCCTCATAGGGTTTTCATTGGCTGATTGTTTTGGGATTGCTTTAGGAATGGATTGCCCCATCCTTCTCCCATTTTTGCAGTGCTGGAGATTGAACCCAGGTCCTCAGAGAATGCAGAGCAACACTCTACCAAGTGAGCTAAACCCCAGCCCCTATCTAGGCATAGAGTTCTTACTCTACTACTACT
>VMDO01009830.1:0-2500 GCA_007922755.1 Pedetes capensis
TCTCTCTTGTTCAATGTCCAGCTTTCACAACCATATGATGCGACTGAAAATACCATGGCATGAGTCAGACGCACCTTCGTCTTCAATGTGACATCTTTGCTTTTCAATACTCTAAAGAGATCTTTTGCCACAGCTTTTCCTAGAGCAATGCGTCTTTGGATTTCTTGACTGCTGCTTCCACGGGTGTTGATTATAGAGAAATAGATGTATATATTTATCTTATGATCAGAGTGGTATTTCAAAATAATAGAGAAATAATGAAATAGTTAATTGTTCCTGGGACAGTCATTTTAGAAAAATAGGTCCTCGATTACATAATGGAAAAAGTAAATGCTTTATTTACCAATAATGGGTAAAAGAAGAAAAGAAAAATAGGGTCTCTTTTATATGATACATTATATATGACATAAATTCCAAATGGACTTTGGAGTTATAGTGAAACTTTGAAACAAATGGGAGAATGTACAATTGATTGAATAATTATGTGATTTTAGAGTAGGATGGGAGTTTGTTAATACCGTTTTTTAAAAGGGAAATAGGTAGATTTGAATATGTGACTTAGTATTGGCAAGAATGTACATCAACCAGAACATTTAGGCATATACTCTAGAGAAACTCTTGCCACAGGTATATCAGGAGGTATGTGGTAGATTTTATTCAGAACAGTATATCACTTAATAGCAAAAATGTATAAGCACCCAAATCCTCACTTCCAGAAGAATGTATAAAATTCGCTTTACTGCCAGGCGTGGTGGCACAAGCCTGTAATCCCAGCAGCTCGGGAGGCAGAGGCAGGAGGAATGCAAGTTCGAGACCAGAGGCAGTCTGTGTAACTTAGTGAGACCCTGTCTCAAAAAAGTAAAAAAAAAAAAAAAATCGCTTTACTCACATAATTTAAGTACTTTTCAACAGAGAAAATAAATTGCAGCTACATGCATCAATTAACATGAAAGTCTCAAAACCAGCTTAAATGTGGGAAATTATAGAATGCTTTTGATGCCATTGTATTTTACTATAAAGGTTAGAAAGGAAACAAAAGTAACTACTATGTATATGTGAGGAATACCTGTGTATAAGCAATAATGTAAGAAGAGTGAAGAAGCAATGACAACAGACTAAGAAACCAAAGCAGTTCAAAGGGATGATTCCCTGTGAGAGGGGAAGTGGCAGTTAGGATGGGAATGAACATACAGGAGGCTTCAAAGGAACTGTCAGTACTACATTTCTTACATTGAGTTCATGAATGTTTAGGCTTCATAATTTACCTATGTTACCTGTGTGTTCTTGTGTGTGGAATATTTTATAATTAAAAAAAGAAGGAAAATAGCCCCTATAAACACAATTTAAGAACAAACTACAGTGGCACCCATCTGTAATCCCAGTGACTTGGGAGGCAGAGGTAGGAGGACTGCAAGTTCAAGACCAGAGGTAGTTTGTGTGATTTAGCGAGACCCTGTCTCAAAAAGTAAAAAAATGGGCTGAGGGTGCAGCTCAGTGGAACAGCACTTGCAGAGCATATAAGCACAAGGCCCTGGGTTCAACCCCCAGTACCGCACACACACACACACACACACACACACACACACACACACACACAAAAGAACAGACTACAGACATGAGGGAAAAGATTTGTAACACAGGAAAGGTAAATTCTTGATATTTGAAGAACTCTTGTGAATCAATATGAAAAGTATTTAAAGGGCATGAACAATAATTCACAAAAGAATGAACACACATGGTGATAAACATGAAAAAATGTTGCCTTTGATGCTAATCATGGGCATGCAAATCAAAATAATAGCCTTTTTTTTGCCTATCAAATGGAGATTAAAATTCAGATAGTAATTCCTGCTCTACCTACTTTACAAGGCTGTTGTATCAGATGAGATAATGTATATGAAAGCCCTTTGCAAATTAATACATATCACCAAATGTAAGTAGTTGCTATAATACAGTTGTTCAGAAGAACTGATCCAAAATGGAGAGCGGCTTAAGATTTTCAAAGGGCAGAAACAATAGGGAAAGGCTTCTTGAGAACACTTATAGGCCAAGAGATTTGTGAATTTTGGTAAGAATCAGAATGTCAGACTGACAGTACCTTAAGAAGCATCCATACATAATACTAGTACTCAGGAGACTAAGGCAGGAAGATCATGAGTTCAAGGCTAGTCCAGGTACATAGCAAGAGTCTGTCTCAAAAAACAAGAAAGTATCCAGTCAGCCTTTCTGTTTTATTTGTTTTGAGATGGGGTCTCACTATGTTGGCCTCAGCTCCTGGGCTCAAGTGATCCTACAGCCTCAGCTTCCTGAGTAACCATTGGCCACCCCTGGCTCAATTAGGGCTTTGTACATGCAAAATAGGCAGCTCTATTACTGAGCTACTCCCCCAGACCCTCAGCTGCTGCCACCTTCCTTTTTCTCCTCCTCCCCCCCTCTCCTCCTCCCTCTTTTCCTCCTCCTCCTTCTCTTCCTTCTTTCTTCTTCTTTTTTTTTTTTTTTT
>VMDO01009830.1:7500-33315 GCA_007922755.1 Pedetes capensis
GATGTAGGTCAGGAAGGGAAAGATCACTTTCAAGCAGATAAGTTGCAGTCATCCAAAGTGGTAGTGTATAGATTTGGGAGTTCAGTTACCTAGTGCTGCATACTATAATAGATATGCATAGAAGTGGATGGTGGCTTAAGCATAAAGTGTGCAAATTCTTTCTGTAGGGATCTTTGTGCCAGTAGAGTATTGGATTAGCCAGGAGCATTCTTGATTAATTTTAGACATATTTAAAAAGAAAGTCGATGAGCTGGATCTATGACATACTTTTGTACTGTGGGAAAGACACGCCAGCGAGACCAGACTTGTTGGCTTCAGCAAAGTGTCCCAAATAAGCTGTTTTACTGCTCACTTGAAAGTAAGTGAATCTCATTGTTTGTGTACAAGAAACTTGTTATTTTTGAACCCACTTAACTGAATTTAGAATGTATATTTAGAACAATAGTATTATTTTGCAGTATACCCAGAGTTTTCTTTAGGACCCTCTCTGAGTATCTGTAGGATTGGAATAAACCTGGACCTTCTTGTTTTGGGGGCTTGAAATTTCCATGAAAATGAAAATGAGGCTTTCTGTAATATATAGCCTCTCTCCTTATTTAACTTGGTAATGAATAGTTCCTAATAGTTTCATTTTAAACTTAGGAGCTTGCAAGTGTTTGAAGAAACAGGAATCTCTCATAGTGAATTTCTTCATCGTCAACATGCAGAAGAAGGTGGTGGTCCCCTTGGAGGCCCTCTGAAGTTCCCTAACCCTTGCATCCTCTGGCTTCATGCTGACCAGACAGGTAAAAAGCCCACTGATGATCTAGAGTCCATTGGAGGTAAAACTTAGAATAATAAGTTACTATATACAAAATGCTTAGAACCATGGGTGGCTCCTAATAAGTGTAATGTTAGCTATTAAGTTTGTTATTGCTATTATTATTTGTTGACTTAGGTGCAGTGCCATTCCCCTAGGGATCGGTTTGGAAAGGGAGGAAGGATAGTGTGGGTGCTAAAATAAGATACCCCGGGTGGAATAGGATGGAATGGGTGGAATGGAAAAGAATAGAAAAGAGAAATGGCTAGCCTGATGGCATTTATTGCTAAAGTACAATAATGCCCTGCGATAGCAGTAACTTATTCATCCAACAAACATTCAGTGAGCATTCAATGAAGTGCTAAGTATTCTGTGTAGTATTTGGGTTTCAGAGATGAATAAGAAGACAGTGCCTTAAGGATCTACCAGTCTAGTGGGGTGTAAGATAAGGTGATGCATATTACAGTGTGGTAGGCTATTCTTATTTGGACTTGCAGAGCCTGAAGTATTAGTAAATATAACATGAATTATTATATAACTTTGAAATCTGGATCCTTTCTTCCATTTGAACAAATTCTCTTCTTTGTGGTAGCCTGGTCATTCACCTTGTAAGTATATAGTAGGTACCTGCAACATGTTGCTAGCTCATGAGCTAATTTGATTCAAGTTCTAGATGAGCGCTTGGATAAGAGAGTGGATGACATGCTTGCTTCTGGGCTGTTGGAGGAACTCAGAGATTTTCACAGACGGTATAATCAGAAGAATGTTTCAGAAAATAGGTGAGGATTTGGATATTTACTCTCCATCCCTTGTCTGTGGTTGAAAGACCGTACACATTAATACTAGCTTTGGATCTTGTTGTTTATTAGTCTTTGGCCTTGGCACTGGCAAGACTCTTGGAAGGAGGTTTAGTGTACTTGTTACAGTTGCAATTTTCTTATCTTCCAGACATTCCTAGGAGTTACTTTCCAAGGAAATAACCTGAGAGCTGGTGGGGAGGAGAGGGGAGAATTTCAGAGTCAGTAACTGTTCAGGATCTGTTTTCTCATCTATGAAGTAAAATGGCGCAACTACACCATGTCCAAAGTCCCTGGTAGCTTTTAGAGACTATGGCTCATCTGTTGATGCTCTCCTATTCCCAGCCAGGACTATCAACATGGTATCTTCCAATCAATTGGCTTCAAGGAGTTTCACGAGTACCTGATCACTGAGGGAAAATGCACAACAGAAACTAGTAACCAGCTTCTAAAGAAAGGTGTGAATTCCTCCATCTAACCTAGTCTTGGACATCTGTGGGTGACAGAGTACCCTGCTGGTATAATCTGAGCAAAAGCTGAGGCTAAAAGAATCCCAAATGGCTTTCAGCTCAGAATTGAGATTGTCATATATCAAGGCTTAACATTGTGCTGATATTTCTCTTCTTTTGGGCTGGGAGAGCCTGCCTCTTGGCAGGGGAAAAGAAGATGCTTACTCAGATGTTCCTGTGTCTACCATATCTTTCAGGTGTCGAGGCTTTGAAACAAGTAACTAAGAGATATGCCAGGAAGCAAAACCGATGGGTTAGAAACCGTTTTTTAAGCAGTAAGTCTCATATTTATCCATATCTTCTGGATCTGTTTTTGATAGAATATAGATGTCCTCCAGTCACCCAGAAAATGAACTTGTTTCTAGACCCATTCTAAGGATTTGGACATGGTCTTGTGGGAGGGTCTATTGCATAACAGGTTATTCAGGAGTATTTTCTTGTGATGTCTCAGAATAAACAATTAAGTTGCAATTGAGTCTTTCTGCCTTGAACAGATGGTACTGGCTGCAAACAGGTAAAAGCAAAACATCAGCAGAGTTAGCAGAGCTGGTGTTCACAGCTGCTTTTAGCTTCAGTTTTATACCTGAAAAGCATTTAGAAGCCAGACATGTTGGTGCATGCCTATAAATCCCAATACTTGGGTGGCCCAGGCAGGAGGATCAAGGCCATGAGTTCAAGGCTGGGCTTGGCTATATATTGAGACTGTCTCAAAAAATAACAACAATAACAACAACCCTATAGGGAACTTTCCTAATTAAAATTGTTTTGGATCTAGGCGATCAGTATAAAAGGACAACACCTTCACCACCTCTTTCTCCCAGCATCTCCTTTGTGGTCAGATACATGGTGCTCTAATTGGTTCATCTGAAACTTCAGTTGAATAGAACTTTTAAGGGAGAGGGAAGGAAATTCCCTTTTTGTTGTTTTTTGGATTTTGTGTTTTGTTTTTTGAGATATGGTCTCGCTGTGTAGCCCCGGCTGCCCTGGAACTTGCTATGTATACCTTGCTGGCCTCAAACTTGTGTCGATCCCTCTGCCTTAGCCTCCCAAGCCCTGGGATTATAAGCGTGCACCATCATGCCCAGCCGGAAGGAAATTCTCATTCATTGACCCTGTATTGTGTCTTTGGTACTAGGTTCTTTTATTTATTTATTTTTTAACAGATGAGAAAGTGAAGGATAAGAGAAGCTAAATAACTTGTCCCAAATCCCTCAGGTAGTAAGCAGTAGATATTGACTGCAGGCCTGGCCCAAAGTCTATACTCTTCTTATTTGTTTTAGCTAGACTGTTAGCTAGACAGCATTAGTATTGGGCCTTGTGTGAGAAATTGTGTGCTTGTGAGTTAAAAGAAGATTAACTATAAGAAACTTCAATTTTATCATATGGACACTTTTAAAATACACTTCTGAACTATCTCCTATTTACTTTTAACCAGAAGACTTCTGCTTTCAGTTACAAGTAAGGCCAGCTGATGCTTCTGCCCTTGCCCCCTGGTACTTCTGAACATAGGCACCTTGATCTGTGGTACTGACTACTGGATTGCTTTTTTCTACTTATCCTTCTTTCCCTGCATGTCGTGATAGATGCAGAGGAATTCTTAGACTCAGCTCAAATTGATGTTCAGAACTATAGATTTTGAGTGCAACTTTTCTTCCCAAGTCTGACAATAAATCTGAAACAAAGGGCTTTTTTTTGGTAATAATTTAGAACTTCCTCCTGTGGTAAAGCTACAATAACTCCCCATCTCTGAGCCAGGAGGGGTTGATGGCACAGTGTGTCATATGCCTGTTCCTCATTCATGTGTGTGCCGACACAGTCCTGGTGCTAGTGAAAGGGACAGCTGCCCTGTAAGTCAGGAGCCACGTTTGATTGGGCAGGGCTGGTCTGCTGGGATATATTCCTGGCAAGGAGCCGAAGGGACTTCCCCACCCCAGCTTGGCCTTGGACACAAGCCAGAAATAGCAGCTGGGAGCCGAGAACTTGTTGAAAGGTGCTTAGACAGGGCACAGTAGCCCAACAAAGGACTTAGAGGAGAAAGGAAAATGTAGAGTGGCCTGGAAACAGGTGCAGAACTTAGCCAAGGCCAGGTGTGCTCTGGGTGCTGCGTGCACCATCCCAGTCTCACCTTTCTGTGTGGTGGCAGGTGCAGCCCAGTCCAGTTTATGGAGAATCTTATTTGTGGTTGGCACAATCAAAAGGCTAGCACCTGCTAGCTGTTGGCATTCCAGTGCCTTTGATGTTTTTTGTCCATGAGACAATGCTCTTTGCAACTGACTTCACTTCGCTGTGGAAGGCAGGTTAGTGTGTTTATAGACTGTAGAAACTATCAACAGAGACTGAACTCTTGCAGCATGGTTGGTTCAGATGGGTAAATGCCAGTAACAGTACTCCTTGCTACCTCCAGTCTCATCTCCATTCAGAAGTATTTAGCAGAAGGTGTTACTTGAATATTCCTCTAGATCTGGCTCTTAAAAGAATTACACGACTTCTTTATAGTTCTCAGGTTCAGCAGTTCACTGGTTGATACTGTTATTCCCAGCCCACAGTTTTCAACATGCTATCAAGGAGTTTCATGAATGTAGCATTACTGAAGGGATAGATGCAAACCTGATGCTAGTGTCTACTCCTAAAGAAAGCTATGAACTCTCTTGCCACAGAACACCATCACTGTAAGATGACATGGAATTTAGAACAGGCACTTCCTTAAAGCTATTAGTGTACTTCCTCCTTTGATGGGCTACCTTTATCTTGTATCCCACATAATGGTCACTAAAACTGTTACTCCATTTTGGATTTCTGACTGATCTACAGGATTCTGCACCACAGTGTCTGGTTATGTGGTCAGACTTACTGGCTGTAGACACATCAACCTTGTAGGTCTTTCTGAGATTATGGTTCCTGTTTATAATAGAATGGATAGTGTGTCCAAGATGTTTATCCCTTTGCCTGTGTTTTCCCTTGAGGGTTTTAGAATCCTGGGAGCAGATTAGGATGGGTCGTGGAGATTGACCTTTTATAATTTTTCTTTGTCATCATTAGGACCTGGTCCCAGTGTTCCCCCAGTATATGGCTTAGACGTGTCTGATGCCTCGAAGTGGAAGGAGTCTGTTCTCGAACCTGCTCTTGATATTATACAAAGTTTTATCCAGGTGATTATTAATCATAGTACAATCTTATGTCTGGTTTTCAGACCACTGTCTTTTGCTGACACTTCTGTTGCTATGTCAGGAAATCAAACTCCCTTTTCTATGGAATAAAGCAGAAGAGCTGGCTGCTTTTAGACCCCTGGAGATTGTTTCTACTGTCACATTTAGAAATGTTTTTGCTAAAATCTGTTCACAGCCCACCTGCTCCTTGGGTGTGGAGGAGGAATCTTTGGAAAATCCCATTCCCCTTACTATCAGAGAATTATGCTTAAATATTTTTAAATCAAACACAACCTTCTCATTCTTTTAGGGCCACAAGCCTGCAGCCACTCCAATAAAGATACCATACGATGAAACTGAGAATAAGAGAAGTTATCATATGTGTGACCTCTGTGATCGAGTCATCATTGGGGACCGTGAATGGGCAGGTAGCGTGTGGGAAAAGGCATGAAGAAATCTGTAAAGTAGGGTCGTACTGACTTCCTGAACAATGAAGTCTTTAGTAGTTAAATGCTGGAGCCTACTTATTTGTGAAAGGACAGCCAGATTCCTCTAACAGCCTGTGCTCAAATTCCTTGGAGGCTTTCAACCTGGGACCTGTCCCTATATTCTGAAATGCAAAGGAAGATCATATGCCCAATGCTGGAGTAGGTATTTTTTACTGAGAGGTCCACAGTTAACTTTCTTTTTCTTTTTGGCAGTGCTGGAGGGTTGAACCCAGGGCCTCATACATCTAGGAGAGTTCTCTACCACTGAATTGCACCCCCAACCCCTCATTAATTTTTTTATTTTGAGAAAGGGTCTTGTAAATTTGTGCAGGCTGCTTCTGACCTCGAACTGGCAGTCTTCCTGCCTCAGTCTCCCAAGTTCTGGTAATACAGTTATACACCGTGGTGCCCAGATCTTGCTTGTTAATTTTCTAGAGCTCCTTTGACTTTATGATCCTACCTAAAAGGAGTTTTTTGGCCTTTCAGGTTTAGCGCTCAGTGGGGTAAGATAGGATTATAAGGGAATCAGGGCAACTCATCCTAGAATGAAGAAGCAGAAGCATAGCTGGGAGGGAGCAAGAAGAATTACTCCCCTGAGCACCTTCTTCAGAAGCCATGTCTCTTCAGTACTTCTCAAAGTAATGTATTGAACTGGCAATAGTGGCTCAAACTGTGAGGAAAGATGGAAAGGGAAGCTATGAGAGCCAGCCTGACAGATGTGTATAATGAAGATAGTACCCACTACCCCAGGTAGCACTCATCACCTCTGTCTCTTCTTTAGAGCCTGCATCTGCCCTGTGACAATGGCCTTGCACTCTTTTGTACTTCCCTACGGGATTTCTATAGGCATCTGGTCAAAGACCAGAGAGGTTCATCCCCAGCCCTTGAACTTAGATTGAATTTGGAAGCACTCATAAAGCTCACGCCTTTAAGGCACAATGGGGCTTGTAGTTTACCCAGTGCCTAGACTCCTTCTGCTCAGAGTACTGATTTACTTGGATACTCAGAGAAGTAGATGTTATTCCCCATATCAACCAATAAAATGATTAGGCCTATTAAGTGGTAACTCAGGCAAAATGAACTCCATTGTTAGAGACTGGGGACAGCTCTGATTGCTCAGCTAGCAAAAGAAGCCTCAATTGTCGTCAGTTTATAATGATGAAAGAAGAAGAGAGAGAGTGTGATTGTTTTATAAAGGAACTTGGTGGTTTGATTTGTCAAATGTCCTTAAGAGAGTGTCTTAGAGAAGCAACATTTGTGAGTCTTTGTGAGCTTGGCTGTGTAAGCCCTTCTATAGTGCCATCTGTCAAGTCCTTGCTCCCATCTCCTGCTGCCATGGAGAGCAAGTCTAGAGCCTAGTTTTTGCCTTAGGCTCTAGCTGGAGAACAAAGCTGACTTTTCAAGTAGTTTTGTTTTTGTTTTTTTGTGGTTTTTGTTTTGTTTTGTTTTTTATTTCTAACCTCTTCCTTACTTATGTTTGCTTCTAAACTCTCAAAAATGATGTTTTTAATATTGTATAAAAAACCTTAGGGTAGTCATTCCTCTCTTTAGGTGTTCCCAGATGAAATTTCCTTGAAAAAAAACAGGATAGTAAAAATGAGCCTATATGAGTTAGTCGCCTGCAGCTGTAGCCCTGTGGCAACCGATCCCGTCAGATCTTGGAAGCTAAGCAGGGTTGGGCCTGGTTAGTACTTGGATGGGAGACCACCGGGGAACACCAGGTGCTGTAGGCTTGGGAGACGAACCCAGCAACCCACTCCCAAAAATCAATCCGCCATTAAAACCCCATGAGCAGCAGAGAAGCACTGACAATAGCGTTTCACCTGTTGGACCGTAGGGTCACTATGAGTTGGATACCAACTCAATGGCACCTAACAACAACAACATATGAGTTAGTCATAAAAGAGAACTGGCTTAGGAGTAAGAGGTCCGTGGTTGGTATCACCTGACAGTGGCCACTCAGCTCACTGGACCCTCAGAAGAGATCATTAGCCAGATGTGGTAGCTTACACCGGTAATCCTGGCACGCAGGAGGCAGACACAGGAAAATTGGCAGTTCCAGGCAAGCCTGAACTGCATAAGGAGAACCTTTCTCACAGAAGAAATCATCAGAGACAATGACCCTTACTGTCTCCCTAGAGCACTGTAAGCTTGTAGAAAGGGAGCCTTGTGGGTCAGTCCTTCAAACAGCTTATCTGACCCAGGCATAAGGATATTAGACTGGGAGGGGCATCTATAAGAGCAGGGCAGGAGTGGGAGAGGCAGGTCTGGTCCTTGCATCTGTAGGGCTGGGTGCTGCAGCATGAGGCACAGATGAGGATTTGAATTTCTTACATTTTAGCCTTGTGAGTTGAAATATACCTATATCAGGAAGCCCCATACCACAGAGACCTGATTCTGGAAAATGGCCTGGGTCTCTTTGGAACTCTACATCTAAGCAGAAGCATATGCCTCCTTTGCACCCTTGGACAAAACATAAGACTTCTCTGAGCTCAATCTCTTTCTTCATAAAATGAGCAGAATAGTCTGTCTTGATGGATGATTGTGACGATTAGTGATATAATGCACCTCGATTAGTGATATAATGCACCTCGCTGGGACCTCTTGATACATAGTAGCACACTAGCTTGCTAAGCTAGCTGGCCGTATTATTCTTCCTTTAAAAATGCTAAGTGGAGCCAGGCAGCATGACGCATCCATATAATCCTCACAGCACGGGAGGCTGAGTCAGTATGATCTTGAGTTCAAGGCCAGAGAAGCCTATGCAACTTGATTAGACTCTGTCTCAAAAAATAAGAGAGGGCCTAGGGATGCAGCTAAATGATAGATCTTTTGCTTTTAGGGTATATGAGGCCCTGGTTTCAACTTCTTAGTACTGCAAGAAAAAAAATTTAAGTAGCTGGAGATGGTGGTGCATGCATAATGCCAGTACTCAGGAGGCTGAGGAGGACGATCACATAGTGAGTCCCAGACCAGCCTGGGCTATACAGTGAGACTTTGTCCCCCATCCCCACCCCCCAACAAAAATATCTGGTGCTGTGTTGCATACCTGTAATGCTAGCGACTCCGGAGGGAGGGTAAGGCAGGAGGATTGTGAATTGAGGCCAGAGGCAGCCTGTGCAAATTTAGCAAGATCCTGGCTCAAAATAAAATAATAGAAGGGAGTCAGGCACAGTAGTGCATGCCTGTAATCCCAGTTATTCAAGAGTCTGAAATAGGAAGATTGCAAGTTCGAGGCCAGAGGCAACCTGTGTAATTTGTGAGACCCTGTCTCAAAAAAAAAAAAAAAGTAAATAGGGGTTGGGGGGTTCAGTTCAGTGATGGAGCACTTACCTAGCCTGGGTTCAGTGGGTTCAACCTCCAGTACCACAAAAAAATAAGGCAGGGCAGACTAGGGGTGCAGCTCAGTGATAGAGCACTTGCCTAGTATGCACAAGGTCCTGAATTCAACCCCTCCGTACTGAGAAGAAAAAAAAGCTAGGCAGCTATACTAATACCATGTTGAGCCTGTTGTTTATTGTTAAAGGAAAAGATTTTATAGTTACATTGAATTTCTGTTTGAGGATTAATTGTGGAAACCCTAATGAATTTTTTGTTTGGTTTTGTCTTCTCAGCGCATATAAAATCCAAGTCTCACTTGCATCAACTGAAGAAAAGAAGAAGATTGGACTTAGATGCTGTGACTAACATAGAAAGCCAGAGCATTTCCAGAGATAGTGATGCAGAACTTAAAGAGAAGGAATCTGTAGGGCAGCATGATCAAGAGCTGAAAACCAGCATTTAAGAAACCTGTCCAATGTCTTTTGCAAAGGAGATGAGGATTGAGTTCAGGAGGGAAGGATTTGTCTGTCTCCCATGCCTGGGCTGAGAAGAGCTGGGCAGAAAGCCTCACCATCTTTCATTCTATGGCATGGTTTTAAGTTCCCATGGTCTGTGCAATAGAAACAGCAGGTCTTTCAGCTCCTCGTGTTGCTCTTGTGTCTGGTAATAATATAGTTCAGGGTAGGATTTTTTTCTTAGAACCGTAAAGCTTCTATTTTAGAAAGAGGCACAGATTACACATTTTATACTTGAGGATCTTTTTAGTGGTCAATACCAGAATTCATCATGTCCCTTCAAAGAAGGTTTTTGTCCCTGATGCTGGCTAAAAATATCTAATTTCCAGATGCTTTTATAGATGACTAAAGTATTGTGAGCCACAAATCAGAGTTCTGGATTTGGGAAAATGGCAGGAAAAGACCACCCCAATGATAGGATTAAGTGAGTCAAATCAGTTCTTGGAATTCCACAGAGAAGGAGGGAATCAGGCCAAGGTGGTTGTGACCTGGGACTGGAAGACCAAAGAATAAAAATCTGTTGAGCTGCTCATATGTGATATTTGCTACCACTGCTGTGTTTCTTGTTTTTGTTGTTAGATACCATTGAATCAAGTCCGACTCATAGTGACCCTCATAAGGTTTTCAGTGGCTGATTGTTTTACGTAATTACTTTGGGAGTGAATTGCCACGTCCTTCTCCCGTTTTTGCAGTGCTGAAGATTGAGCCCGGGTCCTCAGAGAGTGCAGAGCAGCCCCCTACCAACTAAGCCACATCCCCACTGCACTTCAGTGCTCTGCCTCCAACACTCTAGTGAAATGGCTGGGGTTTGTTTGTGTTGTATTTTGTTCTTTTGTTTTTTGTCTTGGTCCTTCACTGTGGTGGGACATGCATTAGGCACTTCTAGTCAGCCTATCTTTCTAGTGAGGTAGAAATTTATATTTTTATTGAAAACTGAATAAAGGAAAAGTTTGTAAGAGCCTGTTTGATCCTTAAAAAGATCTGTCTATCTGTATATCTGTCTATAGTGTGTGTGTGTGTGTGTGTGTGTGTGTGTGTGTGTATGGGATTGGGGTTCATCTCAGTTGGTAAAGTGCTGCTGTGCACTCTCTGAGGACCCAGGTTCAATCCCCAGCACTGCAAAAACAGGAGAAGGACATGGCAATCCACTCCCAAAGCAATCCTGAAACAATCAGCCTTTGAAAACCCTATGAAGGTTGCTATGAGTCAGACTCAACTCAGTGGCACCAAACAACAACGAATATATATATATATATATATATATATATATATATATATATATATATGTACACACACACATCTAGTTTTGTCCTGCAGCTGTACCACACTGGCATCCGATCCCATCAGATCTCGGATGCTAACCAGGGTCGGGCCTGGTTAATGCTTGGATAGGAGGCTGCCTGGGAACACCAGGTGCTATAGGCTTGGGAGAAGGAGCTGGCAGCTCACTACCAAGAAACAATAAGCCATTGAAAACTCTAGGAATAGCAAAGAAGCACTGATATAGTTCTAAGCATGGCACAGTGTTGGGGAGTGTTTCCTCTGTTGTACATAGGGTTGCTATGTGTCGAATCCTACTCGATAGCACCTAACAACAACAACATCTAGTTTATACACAATATGCTGTGTTAACTTGATTGCCTTTTCTCAAATGTGACATTCTTCATAGTTCATGCTGTCTCTTGATGTGGCAGATATATATTGAACACTCACTTATTATATTCCTAGAAGACATCTGGAGAAACTCTTACTGGAGATTGGTTATTTCCAGTTGAAACCCTCTTTCTGGAGTGACCTGAGCAGCCAGCAGTATTAAGTAAATATTCATTTGTGTATAAGATAAAAGTAAGCATTTTTAGATGTTTAATTCAGCAGTATTATACATTCACAGCATTGTATAATCATCACTACTATCTCTTTTTAAAACTTTTTCATCATTCTTAACAGGAACTGTAACCACTAAGCAGTAACTCCTCACCTAAAACTATTTGTTTAGACTCTATTATGAGAGGCCCTTAACTGGACTAGAGGGAATGCAGAGATAAGATATGGTGCTTGTTTTCAGTGAGCTCATAAATCCTGTATGTCTACATCAACAACTAGTCTGGGTAAGAGAGTATCAAAGGCTGTCAGAGTTGTGTAGAATTTCTGTTTAAAGGGGAGAGGGAGGAATCACATAAAAAGGAGCTTTTCTGCTGGACCTCACAAAGCAACTTTTGGAGGTTGAACATAGTGGCACAAGGCTGTAATCCCAGCACCTGGGAGGCTGAGGTAGGAGGATTATGAGTTTGAGAGCTGCCTGGGCTACAAAGAGAGATGCTGTAAGCAGCTCTTTTTGGAAAGTTTGCTGTTACCTCTGCACAGAAGACTACATAGAAGAGAAAGTGGAGTGGAAACTATCTAACTTGATTGACCTTTTTAACAAAAAGTGCTGAATTTCAGAGCCCCACCACTTTTTGCTGATTTGGCTCTAAAGAATAAGTTTATTCTCTGATCAAAGAAGAAACTGTTCTTGTATCTAGCCCTGATCTTGTTCTTTATGAGGTCTGATTTTTCCCAGTCTGTTTATTAACTATTTCAGGTGCTAACAGGGTGGGAAGCCGTATCTTCTCTCTGGGTGTGTTGATGAATGCTTACTAAGAGCTGAGCAGTGCCAGCTACTTTAGATATATTATCTTCTTCCAGCTCATGGTGAGCTGTTTTCATCACTGTAAGAAGTACTGCTAGCAAGTGACTTAAGGTGAAGCCAGTTGACTCAATCTTATGTTAAGTGCTGTGTTAAGCTGGCTGTTTTTAGGCAGGAAGTTTAGTCTCCGAAATGCTCTTCACTGAAGTTGGTAAATATGTTTTAAAGCTTAAAAAAGTCTCAGTGGGCAAGCAGGAAAAACTAGTTCTAACAATCCTTCATAAAAGGGCTTTAATCCTTCCATCTGAAGTATCTGGAACAGTAACTTCTCATTGAACTCCTTACTATCTCTGTGGCAATTGGAATACAGGAATTTTTTACCCTCCCTCCCCAAAAAGGGAAAAAAGTCAAAGTGCCTAATAATTTTTATTGTTGTTGTTAGGTGCCTTCAAGTCAGATCCAACTCATGGTGACCCTATCTACAACAGAACAAAACACCGCCTGACAGTGTCATAGGGTTTTTGATAGTTTCTGATGGCTGATTGTTTCAGGAGTGGGCTGCTGGGTCCTTCTCCCAAGCCCACAGCAACCAGTATTCCCAGGCTGTCTCTTATCCAAGAACTAACCAGGCCCAGCCTTTCTTAGCTTCTGAGATCTGACAAGACCAGATGCCAGCGTGGTATGATTGTAAACCAGTATTTTTTATTAGGTGCCAGCAAATTGAAGGCACTGTGGTTGAGCCCACTGCTCACATTCTTAAAAACTGGGAGAGGTATGGTGGTGGTCACCTATAATCCCAGCACTTGGGAGGCTGAGGCAAGATGATTGACTCAAAGTTCAAGGCCAGCTTGGAGTGAGACCCTGTCTCAGAAAGACACACACACACACACACATACAACCTGGAAGGCCAGCAAGATGGAATTTCTGCACCAACAGCAAAGAGCCTGGGGAGGGCAGAGCACTGAATAGAAATCTGCTGAGTACCCAGGTCTGAGGCATCACTCTGAGTACATTTCCTCTCTGCCTGCTCCCTTCCAAATGACTTTGCTGATGAATGTAGAGGACGACAGTAGCCTTCTGCCTTATGATTGTTATTAATGCAGAAATGAAAGTATCTCTAACCTCTTCTTGGACAGATGGAGAACTGAGACCCAAAACATGGATGTGTCACAGTCACAGAATAAATTGTGGCAATGTCAGGACAAACCTCAGGTCACCTCTTCACTCAACTACTAAGTCTCATATCAAATCTTTGATAGCTGGGAAGGACCATCAAGATCAGCTTTGGCGGTTGGCTCAAGCTGAAGTGAGGAAGAGGAATGCCATTTTGCACTACTTGGTCCAGAGCCCTTCAGTTCAGGTACCCAATTTCTAGTCCATCACCTGCAGGGTTATCTAAATAGCTTTGGTAATTCTAACAGTTTTTAGGTTCATGTACCTCTGTTGGTAGAAGTCTTGATTAGGCTTTCGGCACTTCTTGTAGACAGTGTTGTTTTAAGTGGTTTAAGAAGTACTTTGAAGAGAGGATTATTCTGAGTGTTTAAATATTTTGCTTGGTTTTTAGGACTACATAACAAAAAAGTTCATCTGTAGTCTAGATATGTGGTTTGATCCTTTCTAATTCTCATTATTATTTGTATTCTTGGCCTCAGTTCCACATTCAACAAAGAGGAATTTTTCTACTTAAAACACAGTACACACATGTACACCCAAACTACCAAAGGGTGGGCGTGTACCTCAATAGTAGAGTGCTTTTTAAAAAATTTATTATTTTTTTTGCATTACAGGGGGTTGAATTTAGGGCCTCCTAAGGGTCTTACTATGTTGCACAGGCTGCATCTGGCCTCAAACTTGTGATCCTCTTGCCTCAGCCTCCCGGTTCCTGGGATTACAGTAGCATACCATGCATGCCCAGCAAATGCTTGCTGTTCCTTAAGTGTATTAGTCATCTGGTGTGTTGCTGTGGTAGAGAAACTGTCTGAAGCAAACTTATGGGAGGAAATATTTATTGGGGGGCTTACAATTAGAATATGTTAGTCCATAGAGGCAAAAGTCATGGTGGCAGGTCAGGCATAGCAGGGCCTGTGGCATAGAGTCTTACATCTTGGTGATCAGGAAGCAGAGAGCAGAGAAAGTGACCCAAACCTGAGCTTCAGATAAAAGCCTCCAAAAGCCTACCCCCAGTGACTTACTTCTACTAAGCTAGAATCTCCCTCCCAAAGTTCCATAACCTAAGAGGACAGTGGCACTCACTGGGGACCAAGCATTCAAACATCTGGCCTTTGGGGGACATATTAGATTCAAAGCATGACAGTAAGGCCCTAGGTTGGATCCCAGCACTGTACAGAATGATGTAGTACATTAAAGGCTGACGACACAAACACACATACAAAAACAAACTTTTGTGAATGCAATGACTGTCAATGGACCAAGCACCAAGAAAGAATCAGATGTTGAATTAATTGCATATAAGCATGAAAGCTAAGCGGGTCTCCGTGTAAGTGATCTGCTTCAACCATTAAATACCCTTTAACCAGGCTGAAGTCTTGAGGTAGTAGCCATAGGCAGGAATTTTATTATTTGATTATCACCTACTTGGCTATTTTCTAAAATGTTGGCTAGCTGGTCATTTGTAAAGTGTTCTGAATACACATACAAAGGAAAGTGCATGGTTGTATTAGTTAGGGTAAAAGGCTAAGCTGCTATAACAAAGAGACTCAAAACAGTGGCTTAAAGAACAAAGCAGTTTGATTCTTTCTCAGATAACAGCTCTGAGTTAGTCTTTCTAACCAGAGACCAGTCTAGGTCAGTGGGGCAGGTCTGCTCCAGATGGTCATTCAGGGACACAGGTTCCTGTATCTTGTTACCTCTCCATGCTCTGGAGCATTGTCCTCATCTGTATGCTTAAAGCTGGGTCATCTCTGGTCCCAGCCAGTGGGAAGGGGAAAGTGAAGAGGGAGGCAAGAGGCACACTTGTCACCTGAAGGCCTACATGTATAAGTATTGCACACTTATTTCTGCTTACTTTCCATTGGCAAGAACTTAGTTATGTGGTCACACCTACCTGCCACGGAGGTTGAGAAATGGAGTCAAGCTGTGTGCCAAGAGAATGGGAGAACAGATTTTGGTGGACAACTTGCAGTATCCACTAAATTGGTATCATAGAAAGAACACTGAATTCTGAATTCCAACCTCATTTACCTAATTAGCTTTGTTAGTTTGCTAGGGGCAAATCTTTATTTTCCCATCTGTGGAACTAGTAAGTTGTCTAAGCTGACTTCTAAAATATTACAAAAATGAAAGCTTGACAAAGTCCTGGCTGGTGGAGCTTTAAGACAGTTTTTAAAGATGCATTACACAATATGAGGCTGTGTATGAAACTTAGGGTCAATAGCTAATATGCTAAACATGTTAGGGAAAAAGATAGAAAGTATTTTGGTGACATTGTAGAATAACTGAACTAATGACTGACTGCCTACCTCCAGACTTCTTTCTGTGGGGAGAAAACCCCACTATTTGTAATTGTAACTGAACAGTTTCCTATCTAACCTACTATCTATTTAACCTTTCAACAATTGTTTTAAGGAGCCTTAGTTTTTTCATGTGTAAAATGGAGTTATCTCCATTTCAGAGGACATCATAAAAATTAAATGAGGTCCTTTTGTAAACAGTACATGTCCAGTAAACAGTAGGTGTAAATTGGATTTATTTGCTTCATTGGAGAATACTTGTTAATGTTGCTGTGAGTGTTAGTTTATGGAATGGTGTCAGTTCTCAAAAGTTATCCTGTCAGGGTAGGCTGGACTTAAAACTGACTGGTTTGCAGATGGCCAAAAATGGTGCCTCAGGCTTTATTTCCCACTCAGCTAGGCTTCAGCTGTTAGATTAGATTAGATTGGTTTGTTTGAATGCATGTTTTCTTTCATGGGTCAGCTCACTTGCTGAACTATTTTCTTCACCTGAAATATCCTTACGCCTACTCTTCACTTAGTGAACTCCTGCATATCCTTCAAGGCCCAGACAAGATGTCATCTACCTAGTAAAAGGTTTCTTGACTCTTGGCTAGGGAGGCTTTGTTTTTCCTTTCTGAGTGATCACAGTAGTTTATACATCATAATATTAGCAAGTACTGTACTTAACATAGCATTTTGGGACAGCCACTCTTCTAAGTGTTTTTATACATACTAACTCAACCCTCATAATAGCCAAACAAGGTATTGTCATTGTTATTATTAATTCTATTCCACAATTGAGGAAACTGAGTACAGCAGTTAACGGCAGAGTGGGATTTGAAACTAGGTGGGTGGCTCCTCATTCTATGTTCTACCTCTTTCTTCTGCCGTAGCACATATCACCTGTAACTATGTCTTGCTCCTATTGGATAGAAAATTCTACCAGGCTGTGAGTCCTCTTTCAAGGCTGATGTGGAACATATAGTGAGCACCCAGGAGGGAGCATGCCTCCCTAAATATGGCTGCTCTTCACTGAGTGCTGTTTTGGGCATAGTATGTTAAGCACATACATACCTGATAGTCTTTCCTTAAAACAAACAGGATAGGTGCTTTATTATTGCCATTTTATAAAGGAGCAAACATATTTGAGAGTTTAACAGTGGCTGACACAGAGTAGACATGCAAATATTTGTCATCTCGAAAGCAAGCTCTGGGAGGGCAGGGATTTTTGTCACTGCTTTATCCTTGGTATCTACTGCTTGAGGCACTTCATAAACGTTTATGTGTGGGTTTGTTTGGTTGTTGTTTGTTTGCAGTACTAAGGGTTGAACCCAGGGCCTCATGCATGCTGGGCAAGTGCTCCACCACTGAGCCACACTGTTGCCCCTTTTTTATTTTTGTTATTTTTGAGACAGGGTCACATGGAGTTGTATGACTTAGCCTGTGGCCTTGAGTCTGTGATCCTCTTGATTCAGCCTCCCAAGTATTGGGATTATAGGTATGTGCCATGGCACCTGGCAGTAAGTGTGTATTTTTTTTTTTTTTTCATTTTAAGACAGGCTTTACATTTTCTTCAGCATTATTGACAAAATTGTATATATTTAGGTATATAATGTAATGATTTGATATACATATATATTGTGATTATGATTAGTATAATCAAGTTAGTTAACCCATGCAGTAACATTTGTTGAACTAGGATTTGAAGCCAGTTTGGGCTGACTCCAAACCTATGCTGTAACTTATATTGTTTCTCCAAGTGCTTTCCTATAGGGTTCCCCCTCCCCCAGTAGTCAGGGGGTTGAACTCAGGGCCTCATGCATGCTTTTTGCAAGCATTCTACTTTTGAGGTGCACTCCTAGCCCATTTTTTGCTTTTCATCTTTGAGATAAGGTCTTGCTAAGTTACACAGGCTGCCATTGGCCTCAAACTTGTAATCCTCCTGCCTGGCATTACAAGCGTGTACCACCACACCCAGCTCCCATAGGGTTTGTTAAATCTACAAATTACTTACATCCCTTCTACTTCTAAGAAGGGATCAAGGGCAGAAAAATCACACACACACACACACACACACACACACACACACACACACACAAAAAAAAAAAAACCTAAAGAACTAAGTATTCTATTCAGATGTTTATATTAAAAATTCATGTTTATAAATGAAAAAAGACCAACTCTAAGTAAAAAGGTGAATTTGTAAATTCAAGGACAGGAAAGCATCTAGTCCCAAGGCACACATCAGCTCACCCTTCTCATTGCAAATAGGCTTTCTGTATGTAGTGGAGGCAGAGCTGCCAGTAGCCCCCAAACTCCATCTCTTAACAGCCTGGGGAACCCATAAGAGCTTGTGTGGATGCTTTCTCTAGTCCTGTGTTCCAAAGTCCTAGGATATCTCACACCTTAAGAGTGGCTACTATCAGAAAGCAAACAGACAATAACAAGTGTTGACAAGGATGTGGAGAATGGAATCTTGTGCAGTGAGAATGTGAAATGTACAGTTGCTGTGGGAAACAGTATGACAGTTCCTCAGAAAATTAAAAGCAAGCCCACTTCTGGATATATATCTCAAAGAACTGAAAGTAAGATCTCTGAGATACTTATACACCTGTTTTCATAGCAGTAGCATTCGAAATAGCCAAGGAGTGGAAGCATCCCAGGTGTCCTCCAGAGAATGGATGGTGTACATGTGGGAAGGAGTATTCAGCCTTACGGGGGAAGGAAATTCTGACACATGCTACGACACAGATGAACCTTGAGGACATTCTGGTAATGAAATAAGCCAGTCACAAAAAGACAAGTACCCCTCTGGAGTATCAAGTTCATAGAAACAAAAAGTGCTATGATGATTGCCAGGGCTTGTGGGAGGGGCAAATGAGAACTGTTTAATGGGATAGAGTTTTGATTTTGCAAGATGAAAAACTTCTTGAGATTGGTTCACAACAATGTGAATGTGCTTAAGACCACTGAATGGTACAGTTAAAAATGACTAAGATGGTAAATTTTACATTTTGTTTACCACAATTTAAAAAAATGGTAGTGTACACCTGTAATCCTATTTCTTGGGAGACTGAGGCAAGAGGATCTCAAGTCCAAGGCCAGTCTGGGCTATATAGTGAGACCCTGTCTTTAAAGAAAAAAGAATCCTAAGAAATGGATCCATTAATTCAGCTTGGGTCTAGTGTTTATCCTGAGGCCCTCAATGGGTCTGGGATGGATTCTTGAAAAGATAGGACAGTTCTCATGGAAACCAAATGGATAGAGTAGAGGTGGAATGATTCCCAGAAGAAAGATACGTGATTTGGTGGGAGGAGATGGCAACTGGATAGTGAATATCCATTGTGGAGATGTGCCAGTGAGGCAGCAGGTCACTTGTGTTCTAGAAGCAGGCCATTGTTGTTGGGTGCTTTTGAAGTTAGGTCAGACTCATAGCAACCCTATGTACAGCAGAAGGAAACACTTCCCAACACTGTGCTATGCTCAGCACTATGTCAGTGCTCTTCTGCTATTCATAGGGTTTTCAATAGCTAATTGGTTCAGGATCTTAACCTAATTCAAACTTCATTTGTAGCTGTTTGCCCTCATATCATCAGATATCTGTAATAATAACTCCTTAAATATTTAAAGTTCAGCAGAGTTTTTACAAAGCTACATATCTCATGAGTCCTTGCCAAAACCTTTGAAATAGTTCGTACAAATGAAGAAACATCCTCAGCGTATTTAAGTGATTTAACATAGGTTGGTATTATTTTAGTTGTAAAGGACTAAAAGCCAATTTGAACTAATTTAGAAATAAAGGAAGATTTATTGACGTACAGAACCCAAGGAAAAGTCAAATATTTGAGGTCCCCCACTCCCTGAAGCGCAGACGATGCAGTGGGGCTTCAGGAACAACTGCCATCAAGGACAGGGACACTGCCAGCACAGTCTCTGTCATGTTTCTTGTCTCTGCGTGCTGACTTCACTTTTATGTAAACCAGCTTTCCTCAGTCATTAGGATCTTTCACACTTCGAATCTTATGGGTTTTCCTCATTGCAAAGAAGTGGATCTGACCCTCAGGTTAAACAATCCAAAGTTAAAACTGAGAAGAGCTGAATTCTGTTGTCCACCCTTGGATTAAGCAGGAGGCCTCACCATCTAACAACGTGGCAACTACTTGTAGAAATACATAACTGGAATTAGGATGAGGGAAAAACAGTTTTCTGAAAGAGGACAGGGATGGGCTTTGTATAAAATAGACCAAATGTTAGCTGTCCTCATCAGTGACACAGAGTAAATGATTGGCTAATCAAGAGAGAAGCCCAGGTCTTCAGACTACAGCCTTTAGCAGTACAGATGAACTACTGAATGCTTCCCTGTGGAGAGAAGGCCCCCTCTCTGCAAAGTCCCTGGGACAGTGCATGATCAGGTTAGAGGCTGGGATCACACTTAACACTTCACCAGAAGTGGGATGATGTGAAGGAAAACCGTTAGGCCCATGGTTTGTGCCTAAGATTCCTTGTTAATTTCAAGGGGGTTGAGGGACATAGACTTCTATGTAAATGTTATTTGAGGATTTAAAAATGTCTGTCATACTAGATCTGCATGGGAAACAGTGGGTTCTTGATGACAGAAGAGCCAGTTTGTCTTCTCTAAGCTTTTGCAATCAGAATTAGTCTTTCTTTCCTCTCCTCTCCTCTGTTCCCTCCCCTTCCCCCTCCTCCCTCCCCTGCTGCTTTTTTCTCCTCCTCCTTCTCCTCCTCCTCCCCTTCCTCCCCCTCCTTCCTTTCCTTTTTCTTCTCCTTTTTCTTTTTTTGAGCCAGGGTTTTCCCCTATGTTGCATAGTCTGATCTCAAACTCCTGGGCTCAAGTGATTATCCTGCCTTAGTCTCCTGAGTAGCTGGGACCACAGACACACACCACTGTGCCTGGCTTGCAATCAGAATCTATAAGTGCATTTCATAAAATACCTTCTTATTAGTGACATTCACAACTTTGAGTGTTTTAAATGCCTATATGTAAAGGGTGCAGAGAATTCATTGATCATCTAGTTCAATTGTTTTCAAATGCTTTAGCTGCGGATTCCCATTTTTATTTCCCCCAAATAAATGCGTACATGATTTCCAATATTTTATTTATTTATTTATTTACTTACTTATTTATTTATTTTCTGGTACTGAGGGTTGAACCCAGGGCCTCACGCTTGCATATTCTGCAAGTGCTGGACCACTGAACTGCACCCCCAGCCTATTTTTTAACTTTTTAGACAGGGTCTTGCTAAGTTACACAGACTGGCTCTGGTCTTGAACTTGTGATCCTCCTGCCTCTGCCTCCTGAGCCGCTGGGATTACAGTCGTGCACCACCGCACCAGGCATGATTTCTAATATTTATTGCAGGTTGAAGTAGAGAAGCTTAAGGTCTTGAAGGCACACAATCCTCAAGTCCCTTTGATTCAGTCTCCTCCCCTGTAGGACACATTTTAAGAATCACTGATCTAGATTGTTGTTGTTAGGTGCTGTTGAGTCAGATCTCACTCATAGCGACCCTCATAGGATTTTCAATGGCTAATTGTTTTGAGATTGCTTCAGGAGTTGATCGCCACATCCTTCTCCTGTTTTTGCAGTGCTGGGGATCCAACTTGGGTCCTCAGTGTAGAGAAGTGCTGTACCAACTGAGCTAAGCCCCAGCCCACTCATCTAGATTAGCCACTTTATATAGCAGCAGAGGAAGAAACTGAGTCCTAGAAAGGCTGAAGAGTCACACACAGCAATACAAAGATTAGTAACAGAGCCTTGGTCTGGAACCCTGGCCTGGTTTATGAGGAGTGTTCTTTCACTCTGTTGTGCTGCTTCTAGCTATTTTGAATAAAGCTCCAACAAAAGTAGTTGTATATTTCTTCAGGTATGTAGTAATTTGAACTGGACTAACATGAAGGTAAATAGAGAATGTTGGGAGCCTAATCTAATAAACAGATACGAGCTTTATAATTAGGAACTTCTGTTTGTTAATGTATGCAGTAGATTTAATGAATGCTTGCTATGCATTATTCTAGGTGCTAGAGATTAATGAATAAGACAATTTCTGCCTTCAAAGAGTTCAAGCCTATGCTATTTCAGTGGAGGTGATAAATGCTGTAATAAAGGTATTCAAGGAACACATGATTTTACCTGACCTCTCCAGAGGAGTCTAGGAAGACTCCCAAAGAAATGGCATCCAAGAAAAACATCAGGAAGAGTAATGGGAGTAAGCCAGGCAGAAGAGAGGAGAAAAGGCTGGAGAAGTCTGCAGGACTCGGGTCATGGAGCACTCTATAAACCATTAGTCTGAGGTAACGTTGTACGTGTTTACTGGTGAGATCCCTCACTGTTGGAGAATGGATTGGCTGGAGACATGCTAGAGGGAGAAGTACAGTTAAGAATTTAATTAGCAGGCTTTGTGAAATGGTGGTGGGGAGAGATGGGAGAAGGTCCAGAATGAGGTTCAAGTTTATGACTTGAGCAGTTGTGTGGATGGTGCCACATCTTTTAGCCAAGATGAGAACACTGGAGGAAGATCAGGTTTGGGCTGAGGATGTGTGTGGCTGGGGACTTGTTGAGATGGAGATACCTGCAGAGTCCTAGTGGAAAGTACAGCAAGGAACTGGACATTCAGGTTGAACTTGATTGCATTCTAGGCTAGAGGTAGAGTCTATGGGTCAGTAGCACTGAGGGTATTTGAAGCTGAGGGCACCAGAGCAGGGGCAGGGTGAGTAGAAAAACAGGTCAGAGCAGAACCTTGAGGAACAGAGGCACAGCACCATAAAGCTTTGAGAGGAGAGTAGTCTGCAGGGAGGAGATTGCAGAAGAATGAGAAGAATCTGCTGAAAAACAATTTTTTTTTTTCAGTACTGTGGGGTTGAACCTAGGGCCTCATGCTGGGCAAGTGTTCTACCACTGAGGTGCACCCCAGCCTCATTTTTATTTATTTATTTTTGAGTCATTGTCTCACTAAACTGTACAGGCTGCCTCTGGCCTAGTACTTGCGATCCTCCTACCTCAGCCTCCTGAATTGCCAGTATTAGAGGTGTGCACCATGGCACCAGGCATATCTGTTGGATTTTACTGACAAGGACCTCAACAGTGACCTTGGTTAGAGAAGGTTCAGCTAGGTTTAGAAAGTGGAAGGTGCATCTGAGTGGTTTAATGAGAGATAGGGAGGAAAGGAAGTGGTGACAGTGAGTGTCTAGCCTTTGAAATTATAGAAGGGAGGAGAGAGACTGGTTTGCTTGAAGGAGGCTTGGTATTAAATGAAGTTTTTTCCTTTATTTCTGAGACACTTTCCCATGTTTAAGTGCTACTTGAAAGGCACTAGTAGTTTAACTACTAGAAATGATTTCCTCCTTTTGTGACAGATTTGGAAGATTTATTTCAGGGGCACAGAGCTCTTCCTTGGTGCTGTCTACAGGTGTGTGTAGGGGGGAGTGACAAGCTCATCATCTTATGCTTGGGACTTTCCTAGTTTTAGCAGTGAAAACCTATGTCCTGGGAAACCTCTCTAAGGGGGCACACCAAGATGATTGGTCACTCCTGGTGCAGACTGGGTAAGTAAATCTTCTAGCACTGCAGAGAGGGTGACGTCTCTGAAGATTTGGAGGAGTGGCCACCCTCAGAAAAAGGCCTGCTACAAGGAACAGAAGCCAATGAGGTGAGTGGCACCTCATTGATGTTCTGAGAGAGTTCAAAAGTTGTGTGGACTCACTCAGTCGGAACAGTACCATAGAGTAGGTACTGATAGCCTCCTCGTTTTGCATATGACAAGAATACACAGGTGAGTTCAATGTGTGCAAGTTTACACAGACGGGAGGCTGGGGAGGCCTTGCTCTGAAGTGCTGTGCCGTGTGGCCTTGCCATCTGATATTGAGGCCAAATTATTTAGACAGACATTTCAGTATTTTGTGTTGCCTCCAAAGTACCAGGCTCAGTTCTGTTGCCGAGAAAATATCAAAGAGGGAGACAGACCAGGTCTGTGCTTAAACAGAGTTTATGTTCTAGTAGAGAGAGAGAAAATGTTTAAGGAAACAATTAGGAGAGTCTCAGTAAGTCCTATGAAGCAAAAACTGAGAAGCAGAGTGGGAGTGATGAGCAGGTGTGTGTGTGTTGCAGTGCTACCACTTTAGATGGCAAAGTCATGGAAGACCCGCTGAGGACATGGCATCCCCTAGATCGGGCATGATGCAGTGTCAGCCACACCATAGTGTGGAGCAGAAGAAAGAGCAAGTGCAGAGGTGCTGAGGTAGGAATGACTTTGACATAGTCAAGGAATGGAAAGAGGGCCAGCGTGCCTATGATAATGTGAATGAGTGGGAGGTTTGTAAAATCCAGAGTCAGAGAAGTACTTGGGATTAGATCAGGTGGAGCCTAATAGGCCATAGTAGGGATTTTGGACTTTTTTGTTTGTTTGTTTTGTTTTGTTTTACAGTTCTGGCAGGCTTAATCCAGGGCCTCGTGTGTATTTGGCAAGCATTCTACCACTAAGCCACATCATTAGTCCCATTTTTATTTTTTATCTTGAAACAGGGTCTTGCTAAATTATGCAGGCTTCAAACCTGCAGTCCCCCTGCCTCTGCTTCCTGAGTTGCTGGGATTACAGGCATATGCCCCTGCCCTCACCCCCACTGAATTGTATTCTATTTCCTCCTGTCCAGGTTACTGGGGGGGTTAAACCCAGGGCCTCATACATTCTTTGTAAGTGTCCTACCACTGAGCTGCATCTGTAGCCCACTTACTACTTTTTATTTTGACACAAGGTCTCGCTAAATTACAAAGGCTGCCTCTGGCCTTGAACTTGTGATCCTGCTTTTGCCTTGTGAGTCACTGGAATTACAGACATGTGTCACAGCACCTGGCTTGGATTGTATTCTAATTGCAATAGAAGGACCTAAAGAATTTTTTCATTTGTATGTTTGCTTAGCAGAAGACTATGATCTAAATTACATGTTAAAAATGAATCTAGTTGTTGTATGGAAAATGGACTATAAAGACATATTGAAGAATGTGGAAGCAAGAAAAAGTTGAACAGGATACTGTGGTTGGAACAGGGCCTAGAACTCAGAAGTTTTGAATGAGTTAATAGTGTGTCTCTGCCTCAGACCACCTTCTCCCATTTATCATTATCACATTGATTGATCTACATAGAGCTAAAGGATCTGCCTGGGGAAAAGGATCGGAGTTGGTATAACCTCCTTAAAGGAATAAAGTTGCCCTGCCTCAAGTCCTAGCTCATTAGTCTCAAGATAAAAAAAATAAAAAATGGTTCTGAGGGTGCAGCCTAGTACTAGAGCACTTGCAAAGTATGTATGAGGCCCTGGGTTCAACCCCCAAGTACCACACACACACACACACAAAAACTGAATTTGCAAATATTTCATTCAATGGTCAGACCTTCGTTTTCCTGAGATAATACATACATACTTAATTTGGTTATTTGGATAATAAATATGTATCTAGTTTTTTGTTTTGATATGTATAACTGACACATTTTCCACATTCTTTTTCCTTTTTATATTTGACAGAAGATAAAACACGAATTAGTTCATTCATCAAACATATTTTGAGTTCCTATACGTGTCAGGGGCTGGGAGTTAGCTCAGTGGGTAGAGCGCTGTGCTGCAGTCTCTGAGGCCCCGAGTTCAATTCCCAGCACCTCAAAAATGGGAGACGGGCTTGGCAATCCACTCCCAAGGCAATCCCATAGCACTCAGCCATTGAAAACCCTATGAGGGTCGCTATGAGTCGGATACCGACTCGACAGCACCGAACAACAACAACAACAACAATACGTGTCAGCACTGAATATATAAAGATGAGAAGGTCAGGGGTCCCCTTTCCCTTACTTTGCCCACCCTGTCAAAGTTGGTGTCCCTGCCCATCTGTCCTCTTAGGTCACATGCCTTCCCTGAATGATTCATTCGCTCTCAGGCCTTAGCTTCCACCTGTTTAGCAGGATGAGCAGGACCTTTGTTTTAATGATACGTGACTTACCCCATGCACTTTGCATTCAGTGTTTGAATGTTCAATTTGATCTATGAGAGACTCCATGGAGATATATCTGTTGCTGTCAGAAACACCCTGGAGCTTTCCACAGAGTTAAATTGGCTTATCCCCTAAGTTGTTGTTGTTAGGTGCTGTCGAGTCGGTATT
>VMDO01009830.1:33415-75033 GCA_007922755.1 Pedetes capensis
AGGGGAAACACTATTGTCAGTGCTTCTCTGCTGTTCATAGGGTTTTCAATGGCAGATTGCTTTTTGGGAGGGGGTTGCCAGGTCCTTCTCCCAAGCCTACAGCTTCTGGTGTTCCCAGGCGGTCTCCCATCCAGGTACTAACCAGGCCCGACCCTGCTTAGCTTCTGAGATCTGACAGGATCGGATGCCACAGGGCTACCGCTGCAGGCCCTATCCCCTAAGAGACATCTTCAAATGGCCATGTGGGCCAGGATGGCCCTTCAGGAGCCAATGGAGCTCACTCAGAAGGCCTCCAGCAGCGCAGATTTCTTGGACCTTTGGTGTATAGGCTGTTCTGAAGGCCCAGGCAAGTACGCGACTGCCAGGGGCACATGAGGTACCTTCTTGGAAGAGTCAGTTTGGCTTCTACTATCTGGAATAAATCTAACAGCCAAAGAGGGAAGTGTGTAAAGAGGAGCCTAGGACTGGAGCTTAAGTGTTCCACTGCGGCATTTAGGGAAGACTCTGGACCCCACATCACAGAGAAGGAGCTAAAAAGGTAACCCATGTCCCTGGCCACAAAGGTCTCCCAGAAGATTTCAGACTGTGCATGCCTATGGATCCCAAGTGCCATCCTAGCTTCCAGACCCTCTTCCTGGATGTCCCATGGACATTTCAGACTTGCTAAGAAGTCTAAGACTGCACATGTCCCTCTCCTGCCAGTCCCCAGATTGCCCCCTTCCAGTCCTGATTATAATATTCTCACTTGTAGCCCCATCAATCAAGCCAAAATTCCTGACCATCATACTTAATTCTGGAACTCTTTCCTTGTTTTTTTTAATTACCTGGTCACAAGACCTTAACTGTCTGTATTGATTTAGTAGTGCGGATGGAATGAAAAATTCTGTGGCTTGAAACAGCATGGATTTATTGTATAGTTATGGTGGCTAGAAATCTGAAATAAGTTATGGGGCTAAAATCGAGGTGCCAGGAGGCTGATTCCTTCTGGATGCCCAAAGGTAGAATCTGTTCCTTGTCTCTTCCAGCTTCTAGAGGCTGCCTGCATTCCATGGCTTGTCCTGCATTGCTTTAATCTGTGCTTGTGTTATTGAATGCCCTCGTCTTCCTCTTCATTCTGATTTCCTGCCTCTTTCTTTTAAGGACCCTTGTGATGATATCTGGCTCATCAGAAAACTTAAAATAATCTCATTTTAGAATCCTTAATTTAGTCACATAGGTAAGGTCTCTTTTATATAAAATAGCACAATCAGGTTTTAGGGATTAAGATATGGACATCTTTAAGGACATGTTTCACATCATCCTACTCACACACCTTTCTGGAACTCATCTCTTCCAGCTGTCACTGGGCTTCCTGCTGGGTCACCTCTCCTCAAGGCTGTTCTAAGAGCTTCCTGATTGGCCTCTGCCTCCCTGCTCCCTCACCCATTATCCTCTAATTGCATTGCCATTGATCAAGGTTTTCCTAATTTCCCTGTGTTCTCATGACCCTGTCTGAGCTCTCTGCTCTTCTGAGGTTTTCCTCCTGCTTACTCCTTCAGCTGCACCTCCCACCATCCCTACAAAGCTACTTTTAGTGTCTCAAGACAGTGAAGTGTGGGTTTTAGGGCTTCTGGAGGCTCACTTCTCAGGCTTGAATCCCAGCTCTACCATTTACCGAAGAGGAATTCTTGGGCCAGTAACAATATCTGTGTGCCTTATTTTCATCTTGTTAAAAGTGTGGCCCTCAAAGGTGATTGTAATGATTAAATTGATATTTTTAAAGTACTTACTAAGGCAGTGCTTGGCACATAGTTATTCCCACTTGGTTCCATGTTCTTTCAGCCCCATTGATGCCATTTGGAATGTTCTCCCCATACCCCTCCTTCCCTGGAATTTTTTGCCATGTCTTCTAGGATCAGCTCATGTGTCACCTCTGCACAAGCCTCCCTGCTATCCCCTCCCATTTTGTGCCAGGTGAGTTGGCTGTTTCTTCTCTGTAGCTCTTGAACTCCAAGAACTCTGTCAATCCTTACTAGAGACCCTTGTTAGGTTGTTGTTAGGCGCCGTCGAGTCGGTATCTGACTCACAGTGACCCTCTGTACAACAGGGGAAACACTATTGTCAGTGCTTCGCTGCTGTGCATAGGGTTTTCAATGGCAGATTGATTTTTGGGAGGGGGTTGCCAGGTCCTTCTCCCAAGCCTACAGCTTCTGGTGTTCCCAGGCGGTCTCCCATCCAGGTACTAACCAGGCCTGACCCTGCTTGGCTTCCAAGATCTGACAGGATCGCATGCCACAGGGCTACAGCTGCAGGCAGTAGAGACCCTAGTACATTGTATTTACGATTATTTGATTATGTGTGTAGGAGGAAGACATCCTGAAAGATTAACATTTGTGCTTTTTTTGTTCTATACTTCCTGGTATGTGACCTTCCACCTAGTTAGCCAGAGGCATTCACATTTCCTTAAAGAATTGGTATTTGGGGGCTGGTAGTATACCTTAGTGGTAGAGCACTTGACTAGCGTGCACAAGGCTCTGAGTTTCATCCCCAGCACTAAAAAAGAAAAAGAAAAAAATTAACTTTGTAATGATTTTTCTGGTTCTTGAAGGTTGAACTCAGGACTTCTCACATACTTTACACGTGCTCTACCCCTGGGCTGCACCACTAGCCCCATTTATTATTTCACTTTTTGAGTCTGAGTCTCACTAAGTTATGCAGGCTACTTCTGGCCTCGAACTCAGGATCCTCCTGCCTCTGCCTTCCAAGTCATTGCACCCAGCAGAATTAACATTGTTAAAGCAAGAATGCAGAAAGAAAGAAAGAAAGAAAAGAAAGAAAGAAAGATCGATCATTCTATGTTTAGTTTTTCAACTTCTAAACTAGGCTTTGGCATGGACATTCACATGAATAGTTTTGAAAGCTAAGTGCAAGATTTTTTGGAGAGAAAGACTTTGAGAACCCAAAGGCGTGTCCCTGAAGGAAGCAGGGAGACAAGTTTATGGCTTAGTGGACTGGAAAGGCCATAGAAATTTGGCCCATCCTGTTCACTGGTAAGCTAGTTGGAAGTAACTCAGACTGGGAATAGGGACAGGAGTTGGTTTTAGAAGAGATTAGAGTGGCCTGACATGGAAACAAAGACATTGAGAGGAGTGAAGTCAGCATCAACAGGCTGCCCAGCATCAGGGCCACTGCATTATGGCACCCAGGCCACACTGGTAACCAGCTGTGGCCTTTGAGTGGCTCTGGTGTCACCTCTTCTGAGGACCCATAACATTGTTGTGCTCCTCCTGTGCTGCTGTGGACTTTTCTGTCAGCTTCCCACCACTGTCCTTGAATCACCCAGCACAAGTGAAGCCCACCAGTGCCCTGCTCCATCAGACCCATTTCCTATGGACACCCACTTTTCCTAACAGTTCAGGAATCTTGTCAGCCTTCTTACACAAGGGTGGGATCCTGACCCTGTCAATCTAGGAAGAAAGTCACCAGCACTTGAACTTGGGAGGAACTGCGCAGAGAGGCTGATCCACTTCACATGCTTACACACCAAAGCCAGTCTGGGCCTCTGAGAGGGCAGCAAGCCTGGGCCTGGGGTTATGTCTGAATTCCTAACACAAGGCTGGTGTGCTGTAGATACTTGCTGTACTGGGAGAATGAATGAGAATCACAACCCAGTGAAGAAGACAGGTACCTAAATAATAATATTGTCTAAGCACTGTGATAAATGACTATAGAAACAAATGCATGAACAGAAAATAGAGGATTTTCCCCCAGCAGTGCCAGGACTAGCACACAGCTCTCTTTATTCTCCCTCTGGAGCACTGTTGGAGTCATGCCCTTTGGAATGTCTCCACAGCCCAAACTGCTCCTCTGGGCTCCCAGCCATAGGTATAGTCTCTTGGTGCATAACCCATATTGGTCAATATGTTATTCCTCCTATGATTTTGTGTTAGAATTCAGAGATACCAGTCTATATTAGCCTGTTTTCTGTTGCTGTAACAAAATACTGGAGGTGGAGTAATTTCTAAAGAAAAAGAGGCTTACTTAGCTCAAAGTTCTGGAGATCCAAGAGCATGGTGTCAGCTTCTGCTTAGCTCTGATGAAGGCCTAATGGACGTTGGCATCACAGCAACAAGAATATGTGTAGAAGAAACCACATGGCCAGAGAGGAAATCAGAGGGCCAAGGGGAGCCAGTCTTTTCTGTATGAGAAAACTAACCAGGATCCCATGAAGACTACATTAACTCCTTCCAAGGACAGTGCCCCCAATGACCTAATCATCTTACTCTAGGCCCTACCTCTTAACGGTCCCATCACTACACTGCCACACTGGGCTAGGCTTGTACCACACGAACCCTTGGGAAACACACTGAAACTATAGAAATTTATTTCTACAGGCCACCTGACCTGAGAACCGAGAGTTGGCCATGTTTGGTCATGTGTTTGGAGAAGTAGAGGACATGCTGAGAGGGACGAGTGAAGCAGAAAGGCAGAACAAGAGCTGATGGAGACAGTAAGCCAGAGAGGGAAAAAGGCTTCCTGGCTGCTCAATGGCTTTTAAGATCGTTCTCCTTCCTTTTGAGGTCTGGTTGTCCCCTACTCTTGGGTTCTCTGTGACACCTCTGAAGACTTGTTATGACATCCCCTTTTTGCTTAAGCTTGCTTGAGTTTTTGTTCTGTGTAACTGAGGATTTTATTTATTTATTTATTTATTTATTTATTTATTTATTTTGTGCTGGGGATCAAACCTAGAGTCATCTGAGAATCTTACCAAGATTCTTACCAACATTACCAAGATGAATAACCTTACACAGGTGAATAATCTTACAGGACTGATGATGGGGCAGGAATATCAAAGGAATGACTATTCACTGTTATAATATTGAAATCATTTCATACTAGTTGGTAAATAGCACAGTTGCAACTGGGACAATGTCCAGGCTGGTTGACATTCATTTCCTCATTGATGTCACAATCACCATCACAGCAAACATTTCCATGGCTCTTGCCAAGTCCTAAGACTTTGCTTTGAGAGCTTATGTGTAGTAGCTCATCAAATTCTCACAGTAGTTCTATGAGGTAGGTATAATTGTCATCCCCATTTTTCAGACAAGGAAATAAGACACAGAGAGGTTAAGAAACTTGTGCATGTCCTATGTCTAGGAAACAATGGAGCCAGGATTCAATTTTATTGAGCAACAGTTTGTATATTTAACCCATTCCCCTGGAAGAATGCAGTTTTGATTGCTAGATCCTGAATGAATCACAGGGTCCCTGTCAGAGTTGTGTGACGTGGGAGCCTAGCCTGTCTTCACCATGGGTCCTGCCTCTTGTTTTGCCGGGCCTGGCAGAGAAAGCGCGGGAAGGAGCTGCTGAGCCAGGTTCTGGGCTTGGCGGCAAAGCTGCTTGTGCGGCGGGAGGCCAGAGCCACACCCTGGCACCTGGCAGGCAGCCCAGCCCGAACGTTGAGAAAATACCTGGTACAAAGGCGGCTTCCCGCCACACTGGCCTTCTCTCCTAGTTCCTCAGCTGCTTAGCTGAGGAATCTGACCTCTAGGCCAGGTCGGGTCCTTACACAGCCTCAGGAGGCTGCAAAGAGGCCTCCATGTGATGCCCAGGCTGGGACACCTTTCCAGCTGTCCCAAATCTCCAAGAGATCTCCAAGAGGGACCCTAATGTCACCTTACACTGCTGCATCCCCACTTAGGGATTCTGGGGCTTTGTGAGCTTCTGATCACTATCTTCCCTCAGGGCATCCAAGTCATCTGGCTTCACAGCTCTGGGGCCTGGACCCCCTCCACCCACAGGATGTCCAACTTGTAGCAATGGTCTGTGCAAGGTGCAGACAGGACAGATGTGGGCCTGTGATGAAGGAGAAAAGGCCTGTGCAGGAATTTGGGCATGGTAAGTGATGGGCATTTGAGAGAATAAAGCTAGACTGGGGGCCTCTGGGGCTGTGAGGAGGGTGGTCTTGGTGGGCATGTCTGGAGCGGAGCACTAGAAGCTTCACAGAGGGGAGGTCCAGCCTCCTAAGCAAGGCTGAAGGGTGTGCATTGAGACAACAATCCATCTCCCTGCAGCTCATCCATTCAGACAGGGCTGGTCCTGGAGCATCAGCCTGGCTTCAAAGCTCACCCCAACCCTGTGCTTTAGGGGATGCTGCCATTAGGGCTGCAGTCAGCCCATGTCATGCCCACAGTGCCTCAGAAGAAGCTGCTGTTTCCTCTAGGTGGGCACAGCCCCACTCCGGGGCCTGCAGCAGTGCCATGGAGGGCAGGGTGTTGGTATTGGACTTCCACCCGCCATGCCTCTCATCTGTATGACCTCATGCAGACCCATCCTGCACCATCGTATGCAGGGGTAGTGCTATTTAGGATGATCCCAAAACATGACTCTAGGCCTCTGGACACCTAGCCAAACTCTGCCTTCTGACATGAATATTTGCAGAATCAGACAAGGTCCACCCAGAGGTGGCGCATCTTCACTGGCCCAAGCCAACTTTAGACAGCAAGGCAAGGACTCAGGAGGAGTCCCCTACAAGCAGCTCCCAGCACCACTGGCAGGAACTTTCTTTCCAGCAGAGCTCCCTGGTCCTTCAGAGGCCCTGTCTGGGGAAGCTTCCATTCCAGGGGCTGCGGGGAGGCTGTCTGAGGGCAGGATGAGTTGCAGGAGGTGCATGTGATTCTCTGTGGAATACAAGCACACCCTGGTCAGGAAGAGGTGGCACGAGCCACACCCACAGACCGTGCCCTCCATTCCCTGGGCTCACCACTTCGCAGATCTAGGAATCTATAGCCTACAGGTTTGGCCTGCCTCAGTTTCCCTTTGTTCACTCCCCTTCATTCATGCTGGGGGCCCAGGTGTGACACCTGGTGGCCACCACCAGACCCAGCTTAGAGCGCATCCTGCCCCAAAGCCCAAGGTATGAGTGAATTGGAGTGTCCTCCAGGAAGAGGGATGCCCAGGAGGGGTGGACAGGGTGCCACGGCCTGGGAGCCCGCATTTCAGCTCCACCATCGATGCTCGTGGCATGCGGAGCCTCACCTCCTCCTTGGGCCACAGTAGGACAGACACCTGCCTCTCGTGCTGCTGGGCAGCTTGCTACTAATGACAACAGCAGCAGCCGCAATGCAGCCGCAATGCAGCTACCATTGGAGAATCCTTGGGCATTCGGCACTGAGCACCACTTCTCACAACGGTGCAAGAGGGGATCCACTCGCTCCAGCTCGCGGGGACTTGGTCGTCACAAGCTTCGCTCAGGAAATAGCAACTGCATCCTTTCTGTGTGCCAGGCAATGTGAGCTGCGTGGCTTCTCGGTGTCTGCGGAGTCTGCAGGCAGGCGGAACTCAGGTTTCACGCCCACCCCTTGCGCCTGCCCCCTCCCGCCTTCCCCCAGGTGTGAGTCCAGGCCAGACGCAAAGCTGCTGGCAGGCTAGGGGCGCTGGCCCTGCTTCTGCCTTTGATTGCTCTGCCACCCAGGCCAGTCCCTGTCCCTACCTACGCCTCAGTTTACCCTACAGTACAACTTGAAATAGAGGTTCCGACCCCGTGATCATCAAGAGCTCTCACCACAAAGAAGGGCTCTGGGAAGTTCAAGAAAACATGGAGCCCGTCTGAATTCCCGGCTTCTCTCTGCCCCCTCGTGGACACCAGCAGCGCAGCACCCAGGAACGTTGACCAAGGAGCATTGACTCAGGGACCTGGAGACTATAAGGATGGCCACCTCTCTGTTGAATGGAGATGATAATTGTACCAATGTCATGAAAATGCTGTGAGGTTTTTTTTTTTTTTTTTTTTTTTTTAGGTACTGTGGATCTGAACCTAGGGGCTTGTGTATTTGCAAGTGCTCTACCACTGAGTTGCACCCCAGCCCCTTTTTTTATTTTCTATATTGAGACATTTACTGATGAAGATCAAAGAACATAGCCTTCAGTATAGATTGCCACTCAACATCAACAAAACAAAAATCCTTACAACTGGGTCAATATGCAGCTTCACGATAAATGAAGAAAAGATTGAGGTTGTCCACGATTTTACTTTACTTGATTCTACAATCAACACCTGTGGAAGCCGCAGCCAAGAAATCAGAAGATGCTTTGCATTGGGAAAAGCTGTGGCAACAATCTCTTTTAAGTGTTGAAAAGTAAAGACATCACATTGAAGACAAAGGTGTGCCTGACTCATGCCATAATATTTTCAGTCACATCATATGCTTGTAGAAGCTGGACATTGAACAAGGGAGACGGGAAAAGAATTGATGCTTTTGAATTATGGTGCTGGAGACAAATATTGAATATACCATGGACTGCCAAAAGAACCAACAGATCTGTTCTAGAAGAAGTACAACCAGAGTGCTCCTTGGAAGCAGGGATGGCTGGACTGTGTCCTATGTATTTTGGACATGTAGTTAGGAAGGACCAATCCCTGGAGAAGGACATCATGTTTGGGAGAGTGGAAGGTCAACGAAAAAAAGGAAGACCTTCAACTAGATGGATTGACACTGTGTCCACAACAATGGGCTTAAACATAAATAAGATCGTGTGCCTGGCACAGAATCAGGGAATGTTTTGTTCTGCTGTGAGTCTGACCTGACTCAATGGCACCTAACAACAAGTGTAAATCTTGAGAGAGGGTCTTGATAAGTTACTCAGGCTGCCTCTGGCCTTGAACCTGCAATCCTCCTGCCTTGGCTTCCTGAGTTGCTGGGATTACAGGTGAGCTGGGAAAATTAAATTCTATAGAAAATGTGAAACACATGCTCCTGAGCCAAGGATGGAGAAAGAGCCCAATAAGCGTCACTGTCATCACCCTTCCTTCTCCTTAACCCCTGTGGCCAGGCAGTCTCTCAGCCCTGCAGCTTCTCATTCCTCTCTTCCCCCTAAGGGCAGGCCTCACATTCTTCCTTAAGTTTCACTGCCTTCACTTCAACCCCTCCAGGTCTCCCTGCCTCCACTTAGTCTCCTAGCTTGTCTGCTTCACAAGGTTGGAACTGCAAATGCCCCATGGTGATGATTGTCCAAGCCCCTCAGTCCTGCCCTCAGGAGCCTGCCATCCTGGCAACCCCTCCCTTTATGACTCCTGGACTCAGACCACACTGCCTGCAGCCTCTGTTTGTTGTGGGCTGTGGCCCAGCCTCACAGCAGGCTCATTGAAAAGCAACCTCAGTGGTCTTCCCCAGTTCTGCCTGAGTCCAGAACCCTCCCTTCACCTCAGTTTCCTTCTTTGCCAAGCTGGACTCCTTCGAGAATGAAGAGACAATACACTGAATGACTTGATCTGGAGCCACTCAGCAGAGGCCAGGTACTTATATTTAGGACAGAGAGTTCAAGTCTGCCCCATAGAGCAGCAGGGAGTCACTGCACCTGTTTAGAAAGAGGGGCAGAGAGAGCTGCAAGGCCCACTCCTGACTCCAACCCCCAGAGGCATCCCTTGGGCAGTGAGCACAGGCAGGTGGCCTCCTCAATATGATCTGTCTCCCTGTCCATTGCAGGACCAGGTAGAGAACAGGCCCTGTTGCTTGAGGATCCAGGGAGTGGGCAGAGACTCAGGTGCTGACAGTGGTCACAATGATCTAAGAAAAGAGAGGCACTGGAAATGAGGCAGACCCCATCCAGCTGTGATCATGCCAGGGCCAGAGCAGTGGACTGGAGTCCTAAGAGACTGCACAGAAAGCAGGGGTGCCAATGAGAGGCCCTCAGCAGGGCCCCCGTCCATTTGGAAATTGGGGAAGATAAGTTCCTTAGAGTTACATGCTGTTGTTGTTAGGTGCTGTTGAGTTGATATCCGACTTATAGCGACCCTATGTACAACAGACGAAACACTATTATCAGTGCTTCTCTGCTATTCATAGGATTTTCAATGGTGGATTGATTTTTGGGAGTGGGTTGCCGGGTCCATCTCCCAAGCCTACAGCACCTGGTGTTCCCCAGGCAGTCTCCCATCCAAGTACTAACCAGCCCCGACCCTGCTTATCTTCTGAAATCTGATGGGATTGGATGCCACAGAGCTACAGCTGCAGGCTAGAGTTACATAGAGCACTTATTAAGTTGATACATTTTTATTCTATTTAATACCTTTGCTGAGTAATATATTTGCATCATTTAAGAAACCACATGTACTGTGGGTATGGTGGTGCACACCTGTGACCCCAGCACTTGGGAGGCTGAGACAGAATTTTTAGTTCCAGGCCAATCTGGGTTACATAGTGAGAACCCTCACCAAGAAAAAAATGTAGAACAGCATACTTTAAGACGTCTTCCTGCTACTTTTGTCCTCATTTCATCCCCTACAGTGGTCAGTTTTATTAGTTTTTATGTGTCTATTTCATGTAAATAAATATAAGCAAATATGATTATATATTTTTATTTTATCCACTTTTGCTCAAAAAGTGCACATTAATTCTCTGCATCTTCCCTTTTCACTTAGCAATGCACTTTGGAGTATATATCAGTCTGTCAAGAGCTTTCATCTTCTTTTTGTCAGCTGCCTAGTATTCCCTGCTGGGATGTTCCACAGTTTATTTAATCTGTCCCTTCCTTAGTAATAGGCACTTGAGTTGTTTCCATACTTTTCTATCACAAACATTACCAAGATGAATAACCTTACACAGTGAATAACCTTACAGGACTGATGATGGGGCAGGAATATCAAAGGCATGACTGTATTCACTGTTATAATATTGAAATCATTTCATACTAGTTGGTAAATAGCACAGTTGCAACCGGGACAATTGATGCATTTAATTAATGATGTAGATTCAGTTACGAACCCTTTAGTTCAAGCTAGGGTTAGAGGATATTAGGACTTCAATGGGAGGCCCTGTAGGCATCTGTTCAACATTAGAGACTTCAGGACTTTAGCCTTAACCAGGATGAGCAGTGCTGTTGTGTGACTGAGCATTGTATATGGAGCCCTCTGTATTTTAGAAGAACAACTGGGTTTTATATTGTCATTGTTTTATTTTTGCTGGGGATTGAACTTAGGGCATGCTAGGCAAGTTCTTTACTACGGAGCTACATCCCCAACCCTTTGTATTTTATTTTGAGACAAGGATTCACTAAGTTGTCCAGAGTGGCCTCAAACTTGTGATCCTCCTGCCTCAGCCTCCCAAGTAGCTGGGATTATAGGTGTGCACCACTACACTTGGTTCTGTGCCTGACTTGTTTCACTTAACATAATGTACTCCAGTTCCATTCATGTTGCTACAGACGACAGGATTCCATTCTTTCTTTAATGGCTGAATAATATCACATTATGTATATATATCTCATTGTGTGTGTGTGTGTGTGTGTGTGTGTGTGTGTGTGAGCACATCACATTTTCTTTATCCATTCATCCATCAATGGTCACCTAGGATGATGTCATATCTTGCTGTTGTGAACAGTGCTGCAATAAATATGTGAGTGCTGATGTTTCTGCAACATAACTGATTCCAATTCCTTTGCATACATACCCAAGAGTAGGATTGCTGGAGCACATGTCAGTTCTATTTGTAATTTTTTGACAGCCCTCCATACTGTTTTCTATAAAGGCTATACTAACTTACAGTCCTACGAACAATGTATGAGAGTTCCTCTTTCTCCTCATCCTCTCCATCATGTGATATTTTTTATCTTTTAAATAACAGTCATTCTCAATGGGGTAAGATGATGTCTGTTTGTCATCTTATGTGTCATTATGCCAAAATACCTGACAGAAACAAACTTATGTGGGGGACGATTGGCGGGGCCTCTCATTTAGAGAATTTAAGTCTATAGAGGTAGGGCAGGCATAGTGGCAGGGCTGGAGGCAGGGCCTGTGGCAGAAGACCTCATTTCATGGAGAATCAGGGGCAGAGAGAGAGCTATTGGAACCAGGGGCCCACGTAAAACCTCCGAAGGCCTGCTTACTCCAGTGATCCAACTCTGCAAAGCCAGTTCTCATCTCCCAAAGTTCGAAAACTTCCCAGGACAGTGCCACCACCTCGGGACCAAATTTTCAAACACATGACTTTTGGGGGACATTTTAAGTTTAAATTATAACAATATCATTGTGGTTTTGATTTACATTCCCTTGAAGATTGGTGATGTTGACCATTTTCTCACATGCTTATTGGCCATTTGTATATCCTCTTTTGCAGCATGTAGACTCAGGCATTTTTCAATTAGATTATTTGTTTTTTCAATGTTTAGTTGGGTTCCTCAGATATTCTGGACCTTCTGAATATCTAACAGTGTTCTAGATTTTAATCCCTTGTTGAATGAATAGTTTATAAATATTTTCTCCAATTCTGTAGGTTGTCTCTTCACTCTGTTTCCTTTGCTGCACCAAAAGTGTAAGGTAATTCCATTTGTCAATTTTTGCTTTTGTTACCTGTGTTTGGGGGATCATCATAATAATAATAATAACTTTTCCAGTCCAGTGTCTTATAACATTTCTACCATTGTAGTGTCATAGTTTCAGTTCTTGCATTTAAGTCTTTTATCCATTTTGAGTTGATTTCTTTAATGTGGCGAGAAACAGACATCTAATTTCTTTTATCCCAATACCATTTATTATGACACTGGCAGCCCTACCATTATGGCTCCTGATCCTGTCATATCTCAGAAGTTAAGCAGGGTCCAGCCTGGTTAGTACTTGGATGGGAGACCGCCTAGGAACACCAGGTGCTATAGGCTTAGGAGAAGGTCGCAGCGACCCATTCCCAAAAAACAATCAGCCATTGAAAACCTTATGAATATAGCAAAGAAGCACAAAAATAGTGTTTTGTCTGTTGTACATAGGGTTGCTATGAGTCAGACACCGACTTGACAGCACCTAACAACAACAACATTTTGAAGAGCCTTTCTTTTCTCCAATGTACATTTTTACCCTCCTTGTAAAAAGTTGGTTGTAGACATGTGGATTTATTTCTGGGTTCTCTATTCTGTTCCATTGATCTATATGTCTGTTTTTATACCAGGACCATGCTATTTTCGTTACTATAGCTTTTGTAGTATGTGGGGTTTGTTTGTCTGTTTTTTTGCTGTACTAGGGGTTGAACCCAGAGCCTTGCGCTTGCATGCTCTGCAAGTGCTGGACCACTGAGCTTCGCCCCCAGCCCATTTTTTTTTTTACTTTTTGAGACAGGGTCTCACCAAATTACACAGACTGCCTCTGGTCTCAAACTTGCGATCCTCTGGCCTCCACCTCCCAAGCCGCTGGGATTACAGGCATGCGCCACTGCGCCTGGCCTTTAGTATGTTTTGAAGTCAGGTATTATAATATTGTAATGCTTCCAACTTTTTTTTTTTGTTTTTGCTTAAGATTGCTTTACGTGGTGGCATACAAATTTTAGCAATGTTTTTTCTAATTCTGTGAAGAATATCATTGGTATTTTGATACGAATTGCATTGAATCTGTAGATTGCTTTGAGTAGTATGGACATTTAAACCATATTAATTCTTCCAATCCATGAATGTAGTATGTCTGTCCTTCCCCCACCCTTCTGCTTTGTATTCTCTTCAATTTCTTTCATTAGTATTTCAAATTTTTCATTGTATGCAGATCATCTACTTCCTTGGCTAAATTTATTCCTTTGCATTTTATTATTTATTTCATTTTTGTAACTATTGTGAAGGGGATTGTTTTCTTTTTTATTGGACATTTTTAATGTAGACCTTAATGTGATTCATTCTGACATGCTTTTTATTGTGGCATTTCCATATATGCATTTTGATGTACATTATTCGTATAGGTGCCTCCTTACCCTCTTGTATGCTTACCCTCCCCGCCCCCCGCCCTCCCCATCTAAGTCTTCTCTATCATTTCCTTGGTAATATTTTTCTATATGTACTTGGGTTCCAGTTCTGTTTAAGACAGAAACTTTTCCTGTAGTGAACTTTGTTATTATCTTGTCAGAACAATTGCATGCATTTTCTAGACCATTTATATTGACATCATTCTTAGCCTTTTTTTTTCCATTTTATTTTGATCCAACCTTTGAATAGAATTTTTTGTTCTTATAATTTTGATTCAACTCCCACGTATGAGTGAGAACATGTGGTGTTTCTCTTTCTGAGCTTGGGTTCGTTCACTTAAAATAATTTTCTCTAATTCCATCCATTTTGCTGTGAATGTCCTTATTTCATTTTTTTTGATTGCTGTGTAGTATTCCATCGAGGGATTGTTTTCTTGATTTCTTTCTCAGCAGTCTCATTATTGGTATATAAAAAGCTTCTGATTTTTATATGTTAATTTTTGTACACTGTAACCTTACTGAATTCATTTATCAGCTCTAACAATTTTTCCTAGTGGAGTCTTTAGGATTTTCCATGTATAAAATCAGGCATCTTCAAACAGAGATAATTTGACTGCTTCCTTTCCTATTTGGATTCCCTTTATTCTTTCTTTTACCTTATTGTTCTTGCTAAGACACCCAATATTATATGGGTGAGAAGAGTGAAAGTAGACATGTTTGTCTTGTTCTGATCTTGTTGTTGTTGTTGTTGTTAGGTGCTGTCGAGTCGGTATCCGACTCATAGAGACCCTCTGTACAACAGGGAAACACTATTGTCAGTGCTTCTCTGCTGTTCATAGGATTTTCAATGGCAGATTGATTTTTGGGAGGGGGTTACCAGGTCCTTCTCCCAAGCCTACAGCTTCTGGTGTTCTGAGGTGGTCTCCCATCCAGGTACTAACCAGGCCAAACCCTGCTTAGCTTCTGAGATCTGATGGGTTCGGATGCCACAGGGCTACGGCTGCAGGCGTTCTGATCTTAGAGGAAATGATTTCAGCTTTTCCCTTATTCAATATGATGTTAATTGTGGGTTTGTCATATATAATTTTTATTGTGTTGAAGTATGTTCCTTCTATACCTAATATTTTAGGGTTTTTATATGAAGGGATGTTGAACTTTATTGAAATATTTTTCTACATCTATTAAGATGATCATATAGGCCTGTTCTTATGTATTTTGGGCATGTAGTCAGGAGAGGCCAATCCCTAGAGGAGGACATCATGTTTAGGAGAGTGGCAGGTCAATGAAAAAGAGGAAAATCCTCCACTAGATGGATTGACACAGTGTCTACAACAATGGGCTTAAATATAAATAAGATCGTGTGCTTGGCACAGAATCAGAGAGTGTTTCTGTCTGCTGTACATAGGGTCACTATGAGTCAGACCTGATTTGACGACACCTAACAACAACAACATAGGTCAGGTATGATGGTCCATGTGTGTAATCCCAGTGACTTGGAGGCAGAGGCAGGAGGATTGGGAGTTGAGACCAGAAGCAGCCTGTGTAACTTAGTGAGACCTTGTCTTAAAATAAAAAGTAAAAATGTGCTAGGGGTGCAGATCAGTGGTAGAACACTTGAAAAACATGTGTGAGGCATTGGGTTCAACCTTCCAGTACCCCCCACCCCCCCCACACACACAAAAGATAATAATGTTTTTTGTCTTTCATTCTGTTGATGTCCTATTTTGTTTATTGTTTCCCACTTGTCAAACCATCCTTGTGTCTCTGGGATGAGTTCCACGTGATCATGCTGTGTAATCTTTTTGATGTGTTGTTGGGTTTGATGAGCTATTTTTTTGTTGACAGTTTTTACATCTGTGTTCATCAGAGATACTGGTCTGTAATATTCTTTTTCCATCATGTCTTTGTCTGGTTTTGATATCAAGGTAATGGTGGTGTCATAGAATGAGTTTGGATGTGTTCCCTCCTTTTTAATTCTTGGGAATAGCTTGAGAAGAATTGGTATTAGTTCTTCCTTAAAGGTTTGGTAAAATTCAGCAATGAAGTCATCTAGTCCTGGGCTTTTCTTTGTTGGGAGATTTTTTTTTTTATTACTGATTCAGTGTCATTACTTGTTATTGGTCTTTTCAAGTTTTCTATTTTCTCATGGTTCAGTTTGGTAAGTTACATGTCTCCAGAAATTTATCCATTTCTTCTGTTTTCCAATTTGTTGGCATATAGTTGTTCATAACAGTCCCTAATGTTTCTTTGTATTTCTTTTTAATTTTTCTTTTCTTTTTTTCTCCCTCCTTTCCTTCCTTCCTTCCTCCCTTCCTCCCTTCCTTCCTCCCTTCCTTCCTTCCTCCCTTCCTCCCTTCCTCCCTTGCTCCCTTGCTCCCTTCCTCCTTCCCTCCCTCCCTTCCTTCCTTCCTTCCTTCCTTCCTTCCTTTCCTCCTCTCCTTTCCCCCTCTTTGGTACTAGGGGGTTGAACTCAGGGCTTCACTCATACTTCGCAAGTGCTCCACCATGGAGTTGTACCCCCAGCCCTTTTCTTACTTTTTATCTTGAGACAGGGTCTTGCTAAGTTACACAGGGTGCCTCTCGTTTCAAATCTGTGATTTTCTTGCCTCAGCCTCCTGAGTCTCTGGGATCACAGGCATGCACCATTGCTCCTGGCAAAGATTCTTTTGTATTTCTGTATCAGTTATTTCCTTTTTGTCTCCTACTTTACTCATTTGGGTCATCTCTCTTTTTTCTTGACTAATCTAATGTTTGTCAATTTGTGTATTTTTTTTATTTTTATTTTTTGGTGGTACTTGGGGTTGAACCCAGGCCTCCCACCTACATGCTCTGCAAGTGCTGGACCACTGAGCTGCACCCTCAGCCCATTTTCTTACTTATTTGAGACAAGGTCTCACTAAATTACGCAGACTGCCTCTGGTCTCAAACTTGCGATCCTTCTGCCCCTGCCTCCCAAGACGCTAGGATTACAGGTGTGCGCCACCGCACCTGGCTGCAATTTGTGTATTTTTTAAAACCAACTCTTCATTTCATTGATCTTTTGTATTTCTGTATTTATCTGTTTCATTTATATCTTCTCTGGTCTTTGCTATTTCTTTCCTTCTACTAATTTGTGGTTTTATTGGTTCTTTCTTGAGTTCCTTGAGTTGCATCATTAGATTGTTATTGTAGGCACTTATTACTATAAACTTCCCTACTATTACTGCTTTTGCTGCATCCCATAGATTTTGGTATATTTTATTTTCATTTTCAATTGTTTAAAGAACTACTGGACACACAAGTAACACTATAAATTCAGTCTCCAACCTCAGTTCTGTTCAGCAATTCTACTGTGTTTTGTTGTTTCAACACAGGGTCCTCAGGTGTCTGCTTCTGTTCTACCTGTCGCACTTAGCAAATGACATAATGTTATCCTTGGCAAAGAAAACAGAAGCTGCCTGATTCTCCCTTCCTTCCCTCTTGTTGAGGGACACTCCTTCTATGCTTGGAATTCCATCCCTTCCGGCTGCTTCTCAGGAACTTTGCAGTATTCACTGGTAGGAGGTGTGACTGTGGAGGGAGAGAAAATAGCAGAAGTGCTCATTTTTAAATATAAATCTAGTTATGTTCCTCCTCAACAAGAAACCCTTCAATACCTTCCCACTGCTCTCCCAAGGTTAACAAGAAATTTCTTGGTTTGATAAGGATCAGGATTATTAACATCACTGTCTTCCACCTCCTCTTCAAAATACAGTTTACATAAAAAAATTAGAGAGATACCAATACCCTTTAAATATATTAAGACATGCTCATCATGATAGGAGAAATACAAATTTAAATTACACTGAGCTAAATTTCCTCACTTATCAAGCAAAAAATCAAAACATTTGCCAACAAGGACTGATGGTGAGGCTGTGGAGAAACAGACTTGCTTATAAATTCTTAAGGAGAGCACAAAAATGGCAGAGCCTCTCTGGAGGGCAATTTGGTCTGTCAAAACTTCAGATGCATTTAGACTTTTTTTTTTTTTTTTTGCAGTACTTGGGGGTTGAACCCATGGCCTCATACATACTTTGCAAGTGCTCTACCACTGAGCCACACCCCAAGTCCCTTTTTCATTTTTTAGCATGAGATAGGGTCTCACTAAGTTACACAGACTGCCTCTTGCCTTGAACTTGTGATCCTCCTGCCTCAGCCTCCTGAGCTGCTGGGATTACAGGTGTATGCCATTGGCACCTAGTTACACACACACACACACACACACACACACACACACACACACACACATACACTTTTTTGTGTATATATATATATATATATATATACACTTTTTTGTGTATATATATGCTGGGATTTGGCTCAGTTGGTAGAGTGCCACTCTGCAGTCTCTGAGGTCCCAGGTTCAATTCCCAGCACAGCAAATATGGGAGAAGGACCTGGCAATCCACTCCCAAGGCAATCCCGAAACAGTCAGCCATTGAAAACCCTATGAGGGTCACTATGAGTCGGATACCGACTCAACGGCACCTAACAACAACAACAACAACATGTATATTTGTTGTTGTTTGGTGCTGTCAAGTTGAGTCCGATTCATAGCAACCTTATATACAACAGAATAAAACACTCCTTGACACTGTGTCATGCCTGGCACTACCATCGTGCTTCTCTGCAATTCATAGGGTTTTCAGTGGCAGATTGTTTGGGGAGTGGGTTGCCAGGTCCTTCTCTCTAGCCTGCAGCACCTGGTGTTCCCAGGCAGTCTCCCATCCAAGGGCTAACCAGGCTGACCCTGCTTAGCTTCCAAGATCAGGCAAGATTGGATTCCAGGGTGCTATGGCTGCAGACATGTGACATACATATACATACCTATACATACACACACACATATATATGTGTGTGTGTGTGTATATATATATATATATATATATATATATATATGTATGTATATCTGTCTGTCTGTCTATCTATCTGACAGGGTGTTGCTATGTAGCCCAGGCTGGTTTTGAACTTACAATCCTCCCCTCTCAGCCTCCTGAGTGCTAGAGTTACAGGTATGCACCACCACTCCCAGATTTGTCTTTCTTTATATTGTTATTCTATAAACTTTTTTCTATTTAAAAATCTTTTCTTTTTTAAATTTTCTTTTAAAATATAAACTGAGACACAGGGCTGGCAGGTGTGCCTCAGTGGTAGAATCCTTGCCTAGCATGGCCCTAGGTTTGATCCTCAACACAGCAAAATCAAAACAAAACTAAGACACAAAGACACACATCAATGCCACCTCCGTGTCCAGGGCAATAGCACATGTGGAGCCATTACCTCTTATGACAGCAGTGACTTCTTTTGGATCTTCCTGGGGACCTGGCAGAGCCTCTTCCTGAGCAGGTGTCACTTTCTTCAGAAACATGTCCATGGCAATTTTTTGGTTTCCTTCCCTTGTCTCTTTCCTTTCCTCCCTCCCTCCCTCTTTTCTTTTCCTTCCTTCCTTCCTTCCTTCCTTTTCTCCTTCCTTCCCTTTCTATGTAGCCCAGTATTGTACCCAGCAGCTCGACCCCAGAAGAATACTCCAAGACACAAACAAATGGATCTGGAGCTTATTGTTGTTGTTGTTAGATGCCATCGGGATTGCCTTGGGAGTGGATTGCCAGGCCCTTCTCCCATTTTTGCGGTGCTGGGAATCAAACTTGGGACCTCAGAGACTGCAGCGCAGTGCTCTACCCACTGAGCTAAATCCCAGCCCAGGATCTGGAACAGAAAAGTTTATTTAGACCAGCCGGCCGGCTACTTTCAGTCCCTGGAGTGGACTTTCAGAAAGCAACATCCTACTCACATTGGTTAGGGGCTTTATAGGGTAGGGGTGGAGAAGCAGAATTACAGAAGCAGGAACTTTTTTATGGTAAAGGGGTGGGGGGTACAAAGTAAGTTTCCATTTTTCCAAAGCTCAGCCCATTACAGGAATTCCCGAATTTGACCTTTTACAAGGTTATCTTGTGACATCACCTTTTTCTTAATCCAGCCTTTTGGCAGGCACTACCATCTTGTGACACAGCTGTCCTTATCAGTTTTTGTTGAGGGCTAGTTTTCAAGGAACCAGTGATTTGAGTGACCTTAGGCCTGCTTTCACACCAGTTTGGCCTGCACCTCACTTTCTGGAACCTACATCAATCCTCCTGCCTCAGAGTCCCAAGTACAGAGATTACAGGAGTGTGCCATGCCTGGCTTTCATTTTTCATTATAGATTTGCTTCTAAACTGAAAATGAACCATGAACATTCCAATTAATGAAAACCTTTCTGTGTTGGGCATCCATGTTCTCACAATTTTTAAGGAGTTTGTCAAATTCCGCAAAATCTTCTTTTACACCCTTCACGGTGAATTTTCTTGGGAGTTTTTTTTCTTCTCCTGCACTTTCCTTTTCTCTCATCTTTTCAGCCATGCATTCTTATTCCAGTTCCTTATAGTCTGAAGGGACACCTTTAATGTGCAGACTGTCATTGAGTGAAACATTGTTATCCAGCACACAGATGTATTGCTTTTTATTTGATTTATCAAAACTACATGATGTGTGACTGTGTGACAAGTGATAAAAATTTTAGGTGCTAATATATTCATCAAATTATTCTAATTTTCAAACCATATTTTGGTTTTTATAAATTGTTGACATTATTATTTGGGCAACACAGTTGTCACTGGCTAAATGATACCTTTGTCTGAGCCATTATGTGATAATAAACTCTTCCAATGTCTTTATGCCTGCAGCCATTCTACCCATCAGATCGTGGAAGCTAAGCAAGGCTGGGCCTTGCTAGTACTTGGATAGGAGACTGCCTGGGAATACAAGGTGCTCTAGGATTGGGAGAAGGACCCTTTAACCCACTCCCCCAAAACAATCAGCCATTGAAAACCCTATGAATAACAGAGAAGCAAGACAATGAAATTTCATCTGTTGTGCATAGGGTCGCCAGGAGCCAGACACTGACTTGACTCAAGGGCACCTAAAACAACAATAACAATGCCTTTATGAAGAAGAATGCAGCATCAGGATTAGAGGTAGACTCATTAACAACCTGTGTTATGCAGATGATACAACTCTGCTTGCTGAAAATGAAAAGGATTTGAAACATTAACTGTTGAAGATCAAAGAACACAGCCTTCAGTATGGATTACTCCTCAACATTAACAAAACAAAAATACTTACAACTGGGTCAGTATGCAATTTCACAATAAATGGAGAAAATATTGAGGTTGTCCAAGATTTTGCTTTACTTAGTTCTACAATCAATAACTGTGGAAGCAGCAGTCAAGAAATCAGAAGACACACTGCATTGGGAAAAGCTGTGGCAAAGGTCTCTTTAAAGTATTGAAAAGTAAAGATACCACATTGAAGATGAAGGTGCTCCTGACTCATGCCATAGTATTTTCAGTCGCATCATATGCTTGTAGAAGCTGGACTGACGCTTTTGAATTATGGTGCTGGAGATAAATATTGAATATACCATGGACTGCCAAAAGAACCAACATATCTGTTCTAGAAGAAGTGCAACCAGAGTGCTCTTTGAAAGCAAGGATGGAGCAAGACGTAGACTGCCTCTTATGTATTTTGGACATGTAGTCAAGAGGAACAAATCCCTGGAGAAAGACACCATGCTTGGAAGAGTGGCAGGTCAATGAAAAAAGGAAAACCTTCAACTAGATGGATTGACACAGTGTCTGCAACAATGGGCTTAAACATAAATGAGATCATGTGCCTGGCACAGAATCAGGGAGTGTTTTGTTCTGCTCTACAAAGAGTCACTATGAGTCACACCCGACAATACCTTTTTATTTTCCCAGTACTTGGCTTGGGGTTGAACTGAGGGTCTTGCACATACTTTGCAAGTGCTCTACCACACAGCTGTACCCTCAGCCCGTTTTGTATTTTTTTGTTTTGAGACTGGGTCTTGCTAAATTGCTCAGGCTGCTTCTGGCCTTGAACTCCCAGTCCTCTTACTTCAGCCTCCAAGTCTCTGGCATTAGAGGCTTATGCCACTGCACTGGGTTTTTAATGCTTTCTTTGTTAAGTTAATCATCTTTAGGTGACTTGTACTCTCCATTAAGACAGACTTTTTTCTTAAAAACAGTGACATTATTTATGATGGATGTGTAAACTTTTTCTCAATTCTCCTAAAGTAATGACAATGGGAATAAAAGTTCTCCTAACCATTATAATATTATGTGAAACTTTTTTTTTTTTTTTGGTGGTACTGGGGGTTGAACCCAGGGCCTCGTGCCTGCATGCTCTGCAAGTGCTGGACCACTGAGCTGCACCCTCAGCCCATTTTTTAACTTTTCTAAGACAGGGTCTCACTAAGTTACGCAGACTGCCACTGGTCTTGAACTTGCGATCCTCCTGCCTCCGCCTCCCAAACTGCTGGGATTACAGGCATGTGCCACCATGCCCGGCTTGTGAAACATTTTTATGGCCCTGAGTTGTTTATTGGAGTACATAACTTGAAATGTTCTTACATTTTTATATCAAATTATTTAAACTATACATAAAAATTATATATACAGTGAATGAAATTGAGTGTTCCTCTGGAAATTTTACTACTTATATTCTCTAGTTTAGTAGATATATGAGATTTTTATATACACAATATCTATACTATTGATCAAGTAATGAAGATCATGAATTTAAATGTCATATTTAATCAACTGGCCGCATCTTATTGATTTGGTTTTTTTTAACCTTCAACCTGAAGAACTTGCCAAGTATCATTTGGCCACATTTCAGGAGTCAATAATAACTTGGAAGGACTTAAAATTTCATTATATGTTTTGTCTTGTTATAAAATAACCACATTTTTCATAGAATTTATGAGCTCATGCCACCATTTGTCTTTTCAGATTTAATACTGCTCTGGCATTTTCTCCTCCAGAGCCATTATTTACTCTCTACCTGCTCTGTATTTCTAGAAGCTATCCTCTACAGACGAGGCTTCCCTACTCTCTGGCTTCCGATTAGTTTTGACCAATGGAAGCCATGACAGAAGACTGGAGCATGTGGGGTTGGGGGGAAAGGTCAGAATATTTATTTCCTTTAGATCTCTTCCTCTCTGGCAGTAGCTGCATTCCTCTTTATGCTTAAAGCCATAACTACATTCAAGTGCCATCTCTTACATAGGATTCTGGTAACTCTCTTCCCCTTATTCCTTCAGGCTCAGGAGTAAAAACATTTTTCTGTTTCTGGTTGGACTGAGGATAATTGCTTTGCTATCCCTTGTTGATTTCCTTGACTTCAAATATAAAAGAGTAATTTTGCCTATTTTTAACTTTATATAAGTGGAAGCATACAATATACATTCTTTTGGGTTTAGTTTCTTTCACTCAAACAATAAGTTTGTGGATTTCATCTATACTCCTGCATAAAACCGTTTGTTCATTTTCATTGCTGCATAGCATTCCAATTATGTATACATTCTATTAATAAATATTTGAGTCTTTTAAACAATGCATGTATATGTCTTGGCTATAAACCTAAAAATGGCATTTTGGGTCACATGATATGTATAACTTCACCTTTGGTAAATAATGATACACTGATTTCTCAATTGGTTGTACCCATTTACAGTTCCACCAACAATGTACAAATTAACTATCATCTGTAGGATCTGTAGTGATTTCTCCTTTTTCACTTCTAATATTACTTTGTGTATATGTTTATGTGCACGCACATGTTCTTTCTTATTTTTTATCTTGATTGTAAAAGTTTGTCACTTTCTCCCCCACTAAAACCAGCTTTGATTTATTGATCTTCTTTTGTGTTTGCTTTTACTCCATAATTTTATGCTTTTCCCCTTCCTTCTTTTTTTGGGGGAGGGGAGTTAACTCAGTACTATTCACTTCTATTACCTTCCTGAGGTAGATGTTTAGCTTAATGATTTCCAAACTTTATTTTAAAAATTCCTTTAATTTTAGGTTTTTTTGAAACAAAGTCTAGCTGTGTAGCCCAGGCCATTCTGGAACTTGCTATGTAGACCAGGCTGGCCTTGAACTGGCATGGATCCTCCTCCTTCAGCTTCCCAAGAGCTGGGATCACAGGCTTGTGCCACCACACTCAGCTCCTAACCTTAATTTTCAAATATGGAGATTCAAATATACAGGTTTCTCTAAGCATAGTTTTATGGGAGAAGGATGTGGCAATCCACTCCCAAGGCAATACCAAAACAATCAGCCATTAAAAACCCTATAAGGGTCACTATGAGTTGGACACAACTCAATGGCACCAAACAACAACAACAACAAGCATAGTTTTAACTACATCTTACAAGTATTGACATTTAGCAGTTTCCTTTTCATTCAGTTAGAATATTTTCTGATTTCCATTGTGAGTTTTATTTTTCTTTGACCTGAGGGCTATGTAGAAGTAAATTTGTTAATATTCAGACAAAAGAGATTTTAGCATAATTGTAAAGTTGTCAGAGTGCAAATTTTGTATTATATCAATTCTTTAAAATTTACTGAAACTAGATTTATGATCCACATAAGGTCACCTTTTGTAAATGTTCCATGTGCACTTGAAAAGAGTGTGTAGTATGCATTGCTAGATGTGATTTGTGTGTGTGTATGGGGGGTGCTGATGATTGAATGCAAGGCTTTGTGTATGCTAGGGAGGTAGGTGCTCTACCACTAAGCTACATCCCCAGCCCTGGATGTGATCCATCCATCCATCCTTCCTTCCTTCCTTCCTTTCTTTCTCTTCTTCTTTATAATTTATTTTTATTTTTATTTTTTTGAGATAGTTCAGCTATGTAGACCAGGCTCAAACTCTCCATCCTCCTGCCTGCACCTTCCAAATGCATCACTACACCTAGCTTGGTTGTGATATTCCTTATATTTTAATATGGCCAAATTTATTAGTAATTTGCCCAAATCTTTATTCTTATTTTTCATTCGCTTTACCCTAGCTGTTATTGAGAAGTATGTAAAAGCATCCCACTGTAGTTTTGAATTTGCCCATTTCTTCTTTGTGTTCTATCCATTTTTGCTTAACGTATGAATTTTTGATAATATATTATTGAAGAATGTAGATTTGGAATATTTTATCTTTCTGATAGATTGAAATTTTTATTATGAAGTGTTCCTCTTTATATCTAATAATGATTTTTGCCTTGAAATACATTTTTCTGATATTAATATAGTTTTAACAGTTTTATTTGGTTTACATTTGTATAATATCTTTTTCATTCTTCATTTTCATTCTTCAAATTTAAAACTTGCAGAAAAATTAAAAAATGGTGCAAGGACAACCACACATCCTTTACCTTGATCAATGATTTGTCTTATTATTCTGTCTATTCATCTTTTATATATACTTATCTATATATAGACAAATATATCTCTCTATATTTATATTTACATGTCTACATATAGATTATATATATATTTCTTAGTCATTCAAAAGTAAATTGTAAACGTTATGCCCCATTACCCTTAATACTTCAATATGTATCTTCTAAAAACAAAGATAATACCCTATATGATCCCTACAAAATCAGAATCAAGAAATCACCATTGATACAGCACTACTAACTGTGATGTTGTTGTAATGTTAGTCAATTTTTAATGCTGTGACAAAATACCTAACAAAAACAACTTAAAGGAGGAAAGATTTATTGTGACTCATGATTTTGGTCCTTGGTCACTTGGCCTCACTACTGTGGTCCTGTGGCAAGGCTCAACATCATGGTGGAAGGGTGTGGTGAAAAAAAGTTGCTCATCTCATGGCTGCAGGGAAGCAGAGAGAGAAAGACAGGAAGGGGCCAGGAACAAAATATACCCCTGAAAGACATGCCCCCAGTGACCCTCTTCCTCCAACCAAGACTTATGTCCTAAGAGCCCATTCAGCTATGATCCCATCCATAGGTTAATCCACTGATGAGGTCAGCATCTTCATGATCCAGTCATTTCTCATTTACGCCACCAGCTAGGGACCAAACCTTTGACACATGGTCCTTTAAGGTCACTTTATATCCAAACCCTAACAACCATGTAATACTCTAACTCCATTCAAATGTCACCTGTTGTCCCCGAAATAAATTTTAGAGGATCAGGATCTGATTCAGTTACCCTGTTTCTTAGTCTCCTTTATTCTAGAATGGTTCTTCATTCTTTCCTTCTCTTTCATGGGCTTGATTTTGGCCATGATTTTTGACAAATAAAGACCAGTTACTTTGTTGGATGTCCCTCCTCAGTTTGGTTTTGTCTGGTTTCCTCATGATTTATGAATCTCTTACAGGAACACCACAGGAGTGACACTATGTTCTCAGTGCACCTATGTTAGGAGTCACACCATGTCAACTTCTCCCTTTTCCAGTGGTGTTAATGTTCACCATTAAGATGATGTCCACTAGCTTCCTCCACCGTAAAGTTAATAGTATTGTGCATATATTAAGTGAAATATAATTAATAAATATTTCATGGGGAGATATTTGGAGACTATGAAATATTCTGTTGTATGTCAAAATTTCATCAACCAGTGTCAGCATCTATTGAATATTTTTGTCTAAATCAATAATTACTATAATCACTGCTAAATGATGTTTCTCTTTTTCTTTCTTTCTTTCGTTTGTTTTGTATTGTTTTGTTTTTGTTTGTTTTTTGAAAGAGGGTCTCACTATGTAGCCTAGGCTATCCTCAAACTTGCAGTCTTCCTGTCTCAACCTCCTAAGTTCTGGAATGACAGGTGTGGGCCACCACACCAGCTCAAATGAAGATTTTTTTAATTCCATCATTTGTTCACCTCTTATTAGTTTTTGCCATATGATGAAGTATAGCTTTCCATTCTCTCCAATTTACTTATGAATCAATTTTAAAAACTTTGACACAAAGTCTTGCTAAGTTGCATAGGCTGCCTCTGGTCTTGAGCTCTTGATCCTCCTGCCTCATCCTCCTGAATCACTGGGATTTCAGGTAAGTACCATAGTGCCTGGCTTATTAATTAATTAATTAATTTATATCACTATATAAATTAATTTCTTTTTTCTCAATGAACTACAACCCATTATTTGTTTAATTTAAAGTTTAAATTATCCCATATTTGACCAGAGCTATGAGTTTACTCTGATACTGCCAATTCCAATCCACATTACATTGTTTATCTTATTACTCTTTTCCATTTCCATATTTGTAACCACCCCCCCCAAGATGATGAGAAATTTGGTTCACATTAGTCTCAATCTACTTGCTTATTTGTTTATTCCTCCTATATATGGCTAATCTCACTGCCATGTGGGGCATCTTCCACCCAGCAATCCTACTCCAGTGACTTGGCCATGGCAAGGGGAAGGAAAAGAGAAACTCTATCCCTTTAATTTGTATCTTTCTCCATTCTCACATTTTATGTGTGTGTCTTGTAAATAGAGTTTGCATGATTTTTTTCTTAACCAGCCTAACAATATTTATCTTTTAATTGTGGCAGTTATTTAAATTTAATTTAAATGTGGGTATATTTGTATTTTGTTCCTCTTTTAGTGGTTAACCTAGAGATTATATAAAGTTAACACTAACTGGTACATTTTTTCTGGGTAAAACAAGTCTTCTCAGCTGTGGTGCAAACCTCTGCTTGCAGAGCCTGCATATGGGCTCACTGCATCACCCCCAGGGACTGGAAAGCACATGTTTATATGCAGGGGAGAGTGAGCCTTTAGAGATCAAGGCTGCTTTCTGTAATTATTGACAGTTACACTGCATGTTGGATCATGTTTCTCTGGTTGGGTTCCTGGATAAAGAAGGCAGTCCTACCTGGAGCATACACTGTATCTGGGTCCCATATAGTAGTACAGTACTATTCTTGTCAGTAGAGACCATGTTCTAGAGACAATGATCACAAACCTATCCTTTATTTTAACTACCACAGCCAATGAGATGGCACAAGTCCTAGATTAGCAGGTCAGTCCAAACTCTCCTCTAAGGGTGTGTTGGATAAGAATCTGGCTTTATACTACATCCTGGATGAACACATGGGACCCATTCAGTTGCCTACATCTCCTGTTGTATTTAGATTGATAGCATAGTTTAGGCATAAGAGTTCATCTATGCCATAAGAAAAGAACCTTAGAAGTGATCTGAAACAATACCTATTAGTCCTCTCATGGACAGAATTCAGTTGTCTAAGTCAAGGACCCTGGGTCACAGGCTGCAGGACTGAGGATTAGGACTTCACCATCTTTTTTTGGAGACACAATTCAACCCATGGCACTTTCCTTCTGGTTCTTTTTTATAGTCTCCAGTGCTCTTCTGAGATTCAAGCTTGCCTTGTATCCCTTTGAATGTATGAAGATATTTAAAGGTCTGTGCCTACAACTCCAACATCTGAAGCCCCTAAGGGTCTGTTTTTCTTGTTAGTATTGGTTCTACTGCTTTGTTCATGTTACTTTGTCTCCTCATGTACTTGTGTGTCTTAGGTATGTGCACATGAGCACATGTACCTGGCATAAAATTAGCAAAATTCCTTATAGAGACTATTTCCTACCTAAGGTGGTGGTATATTCCTCCAGAGAATAAGTGCAGAGAGCCCTTATCTTTGCTTCTGCCTAGCATGCGGGGAAACTTTTCAGTCTGGGATCACCTTACTATATTTCAAGGATTGTGATAATATGAGGCCCAGGTGCTGGTCTCAGATACCTACTCAAAGTGAAGGAGCCTTCCTTGATGGCCCCTGACTTCAAACTTGTTCCACAAATGTGTGAAGGTACTGCTCAGCCTCTCAGCTGCCACCCTCAAGCATTGACCTTAGGGGAAAAGTAGCCCCAAACATGGGGCTCCCCTCCCTGAGCTTACAACAGTCTTGGCCCACTTTGCCAATTCCTCACTAAATTACTAAAACTCTGTTGCCTTTATGGTAGTTATCTGTTGCTGAATTTCAAATTACTATCAATTTGGCAGCTTAAATAACACACACTTGTTATGTTGTACCGAGTCTGAGAGTCCAGGAGTGTCTTAGCTGGGTGGTACTGGCTAAGGGTCTCTCATGGGGTTGCAGCCAGACTATCATCCAGGGATACCACGGAAGGCCCTAGCTTGGACTGGAAGATCTGCTTTCAAGATGGTGTGCTCACCCACAGGACCATCCTGCTATTTGTTGGCAAGAGGCTTCAGGTTCTCTGCCTTATAGATCTCTTCTCTTCTGTATGAAAACTCAAATGTCCTCTTGATAAGGCAGCTGGCTTCCCCTAGACCAAGTCTGTTGTTGTTCTTAGGTGCCATCGAGTCAAGTCTGACTCATAGCAACCCTATGTACAACAGAATGAAACACTCCCTGACACTGTGCCAGGTAAACAATCTTTTTTATGTTTAAACCCATTGTTGCAGCTGCTGTGTTGATCCACCTAGTTGAGGGTCTTCCTTTTTTCCACTGACCCACCACTCTCCCAAACATCATGTCCTTCTCCAGAGATTGGTGGTCCCTCGTGACATGTCCAAAATACATCAGATGCAGTCTAGATATCCTTGCTTCCAAGCAGAACTCCAGTTGCACTTCTTCTAGGACAGATCTGTTGTTGGTTCTTTTGGCAGTCCACGGTATATTCAATTTGCATCTCCGTAATCCAGAAACATCAATTCTTCTTCTGTCTCCCTTATTCAACGTCCAGCATTCACAAGTATATGATGCGACTGAAAATACCATGGCATGAGTCAGGTGCACTTTCATCTTCAATGTGACATCTTTACTTTTTAACACTTTAAAGAGGTCTTTTGCAACAGCTTTTCCCAATGCAATGGAAGCAGCAGTCAAGAAATCAAAAGACGCATTGCATTGGGAAAAGCTATTACAAAAGACCTCTTTAAAGTGCTGAAAAGTAATGTCACATTGAAGATGAAGATGCACTTGACTCATGTCATGGTATTTTCAGTCACATCATACGGTTGTGAAAGCTGGACATTGAATAAAGAAGATAGGAGAATTGATGATTTTGAATTATGGTGCTGGAAACAAATATTGAGTATACCACAGACTGCCAAAAGAACCAACAGATCTGTCCTAAAAGAAGTGCAAACAGAGGGCTTCTTGGAAGGAAGGATGGCTAGACCGCATCTTACATATTTTGGATATGTAGTCAGGAAGGATGAATCTCTGAAGGACATCGTGTTTGGGAGAGTGGCATCAATTTAAAAAAAGGAAAACCCTTAACTAGATGGATTGACACAGTGTCTGCAACAATGGACTTAAATATAAAAAAGATCATATGCCTGGCATAGAATCAGGGAGTGTTTCATTCTGTTGAACCTAGGGTCACTATGAGTCAGACCTGACTCAATGGCACCTACCAACAAGAATTAAAATAACTTAGTAAAAGCTCAGAGATTACTAAACTACTTGTAAGCAATAGCAATGAGTTAATTTGAGGAAAATGAAAAGGTAGTAGTTACTGGGCTGGGGTGTAGTTCAGTAGTAAACTGCTTGCCCAGCATCTGTGGGGCCCTAGGTTCAGTCTCCAGCACTGCCAAAACAAAACAACAACAAAAACTCTGATGATTCTTCTAAAATACAAAGGGCTCCATATACAATGGCCTTTAGCTATACCACCCTAGCATCTGATCTCATCTGATCTCAAAAGCTAAGCAGGGTCAGGCCTGGTTAGTCCTTGGATGGGAGACCACCTGGGAATACCAGGTGCTGTAGGCTTGGGAGAAGGACCCAGCAGCCCACTCCCAAAAACAATCAACCATTGAAAACCCTATGAATGTGGTGCCAGGCATAGCACAGTGTTGGGTAGTGTTTTGTTCTGTTGTATATAGGGATCACTATGAGTAGGACTCGATTCGATGGCACCTAACAACAACAACCATGTGGACACAATGCTTAGTCACACAACCACATTGCTCATCCTAGCTAAGGCTAAAGTCCCACACAGGCCTAAAGTTTTTAATGTTGCTCAGATGCTTATATGTCAGGGGACCATTGAACAAGTTCTGATGTTCACTAACCCTAGCTTGAACTAAAGAGTTCATAACAGAATCTACATCATTAATTAAGTGCACCAATTATCCCAATTGCAATGTGCTATTTACCAACCACCATGAAATGATTTCAGTATTGTAACTGAGTACAGCCATGTCTTTGACATTCTTGGCCCTTCATCAGCCCTGAGTGCTACTTGCTTAAGGTTATTCATCTTGGTATTGTTTGTAATAGAAAAATCTGGGAACAACCCAAGTATCTATTACTAAGGAAGGGCCCGGTTAAACTCTGGAACATCTCAGCAGGGAACACTTATCTCAGGGACCATGAGCCCATTTACAGCTTAAGTAAACCAAAGAGGTTTCCAATAACAAACATGTCTTCTTGTGGGACTCCTTAGCCCGGGATTGGAACCCCACACCCCACTGGTGTTGAGTGCCACAGAGACAACCACTGCAGCAGGAGTCCTTCAGGGTGACAACTCATAACTCAATTTTATTCTTTGGCATCACACTTATAAACATTTCAGGCTAGCCAGTCAGAAGCTGTGACGTTTCCATGATATTTTTGGGTTAGCCAATCAGCACCATATGACTCAGCAAAAAAATTTGAGACGGGAGCAAGAAACTCAAGGAGGGACACTCCCAGACTGTAATGGGCAGGAGCCATCTTGCCTCCACCTCATGGACTCAAACTGGGTGTTCCACAGTGAGTCATGAAAGAGTCCTGGGTGTACCTCAGGACTCCAGGTGGGGTAGACATGACTTGACCCAAGCCAGCTCTAGACCGTGTTTCCTCCCTTCCTTTTTTGGCCCCATATTACTTTCTAGATTTATCCCTACATCTTCTGAACTTGTAGTCCCAAAGTTCTTCAATCATGACAAGACTCTCCCATAGTCTGGCTAGGCTGTAGCCATACCTCAAGCACTTTGCATGTATTATCTCTTTTCAGCCTTACAACAGCCTGAGGTAGATATTATCATTACAGTTTAACAGATAGGCAGCTGGGCTTCAGAGGAGTAGGAACTTTGGCAGAGATCACAGTGAGTCCCCAAGTCTCTGATGTTGTTAGATGTCGTGAGTTGGTGTCCCACTCATAGCGACCCTATGTACAACAGGTGAAACACTATTGTCAGTGCTTCTCTGCTGTTCTAGGGCTTTCACTGGCTGATTGTTTTTGCGAGGGAGTGGGTTTACTGGTCCTTCTCCCAAGCCTACAGTATCTAGTGTTCCCAGGCGGTCTCCCATCCAATTAACGCAGCGACTAACGCAGCCCCAGCCTGCTTAGCTTCCAAGATCTGACGGGATCCTGCTCTACAGTGGTACAGCTGCAGGCCAAGTCTCTGATAGTCACTCTATACTCTCTCCCAGGTGCTGGGCTGCTGGTGTCCACCAGAGGGCAGAGAGAAGCCGGGAATTCATGCGGGCCCCATGTTTTCTTGAACTTCCCTGAGCCCTTCTTTGTGGTAAGAGCTCTTGATGACCACGGGATGAGAATTTGTATTTCAGGTTTTACTATGGAGTAAACCGAGGCTCAAGAGGGACAGGGACTGGCCTGAGTGGCAGAGCAATCAAAGGCAGAAGTGAGGCCAGTGTCCCCAGCCTGCCAGCAGCTTTGCCCCTAGCCTGGGCTCTCACCTGGGCGCAAGGGGAAGAGGTGTGGGGGGCGTGGAATTTGAGCTCCGCCTGCGGAATCTGCAGACACCGAGGAGCCACACAGCTCACACTGCCCCGCGTACAGAAAGGATGCACCTGCCATTTCCTGAGCGAGGCTCGTGCCCGCGAGCTGGAGCGAACTGCTCCCTCTCGCAACTGCTGTGAGGAGCGTGCACCGGGCTGAGGGCACCCAGATTTTCCACCGGTAGCTGCATTGCAGCTGCAGCCGCCGCTGCTGTCTTCACTACTAACAAGCTGCCCAGCAGCACGCGAAGCAGGTGTCTGTCCCACTGCGGTCCAAGGGAAGAAATGAGGCTCCGCGGACCACAAACATCAGTGATGGAGCTGGAGATTCAGGGCCCCTGGTGGTGGCACCTGCTTCTCCTGGAGGACGCCCCTACTCACTCACCCATGGGCATTGGGGCAGGGTGCGCTGTGAGCCACGTGCTCTGGTAAGCACACACCTGGGCTCCGGGATAAATGAGGGGCAGCTGTAGTACTGTTAGTGCAGCTCTCTGGGCAGGTATAATTATGATTGCATTGCACACGTGACAGATCAGATTGAGAGAGGTGATGTGTCACATAGCTGATGTGGAGCCTTGACATGAACTGTCTAAACTACAGAACCTGTGCTTTTGACTTCTTAATGCTTAGGTGCGGTCAACCATTGCCTTCTACCACACGTGAGGGCTAAAAGATTAAGGCAGAATTTGGGTAACCAGGGTGTGCCCATGTGCATATCCATAGGACTACAAGGTGTCAGAGGCCCTGTGACTTGAATACAAATGTCTAGGCATTACTCTTGGTCATTTTTTGCCCCCGGTGTGGGGCGCGGTGTTGAATCCAGGGCCTCACACATGTGCTAGAAGTGCTCTATCATTGAGCTGCACCCCAACCCATTTTTCACTTTTCATTTTGAGACAAAGTCTCAGTTATGTAGTCTGCCTCTGGCCTCAAACTTGTAATCCTCCTGCCTCAGCCTCCCGAGTCGCAAGGATTACAGGCATATGCCACCATGCCTGGCTCTTGGTCATTTTCATTTTTTAATTGTATAAGATGCAATTACCATTATAGTCTTTTTGTGTGTGTGTGGTACTTGGAGTTGAACTCAGGGCCTCCAGCTTGCATGCTTTGCAAGTGCTGGACCACTGAGCTGCACCCCACCCCCCAGCCCATTTTGTTACTTTTTGAGACAGGGTCTTGTTAAATTACTCAGACTGCCTCTGGTCTCAAACTTGTGATCCTCCTACCTCCACCTCCCCAACCGCTGCAATAACAGGCATGCGCCACCATACCCAGCTACCATTATAGTCATTTTAAAGTTACAGTTCAGTGGTATTGAGTATATTCACATTGTTGTACAACTGTCACCACCATCCACCTGTAGAATTCTTTCATTTTCCCAAACTGAAACTCCATACCCCCAAAATAACTTCCCTTCCTGTCTCTACTCAGCCCCTGGCAGCCACTATTTTACTTTCTATGTCTAGAAGTTACACTACACTGGGTATCTCCATCACTGGGGATGGAATCATATAATATTATTTCTTTGTGTCTGTCTTCTTTCACTTAGTATATCTTCAGAGTTTATCTATGTTATAGCCTGGGTCAGATTGCCTTCCTTTTAAAGGCTACATAATATTACTTTTTTTGTGGGCTGAGCTCATGGCCTTGTGCATACTTTTTTTTTTTTTTTTTTTTTTTTTTTTTTTTTTTTTTTTTTTTTTTTTTTTTTTTTTTTTTTTTTTTTTTTTTACTTTTTGAGACAGGGTCTCGCTAAATTACGTAGACTGCATCTGGTCTCGAACTTGCAATCCTCCTGCCTCTGCCTCCCGAGCCGCTGGGATTACAGGCATGCACCACCACGCCTGGCTGCCTTATGCATACTTTGTAAGTGCTCAACCTCTGGGCTGCACCTCAGCCCCCTTTTATATTTTTTATCTTAAGACAAAGTCTCACCAAGTTATGCAGGCTGCCTCTGGCCTCAAACCTGCAGTCCTCCTGCCTCTGGCTCCAGAGTCTCTGGGATTACAAGTATGTGCCACCGTGCCAGGCCACAAAAGATTTTAATTTTGCTGAGGTCTAAAGTCTAATTGATCAATTTTTTCCTTTTGTTGTCTTTGCTTTTCATTTCATCTTGCTCACTTTTAACTGTACTTCTAACTCTCTCAACATGGAGGTCCCTCTCTATGCGGAATTCAAACAATATTCTCCATCAGTTAGGCCATTCATTAAAATGGATCCCTAAAAACAGTGGTGTCTGCATGCCTTTCTCAGGCAGTGCAAGTTGGAGGAAGCTCTGCTGTTTTGGAGGCCTTGGTCAGTTGGTTGTATAAGAGGAGCAACAGCTGGGCAAGGATCAGCCCATGTGTGGGGACCTTGACCTTGTCATGAACCTCTTGGATGCCCATAAGATGAGGGGTGAGATTTGGAGGGAATCCTACCTGGTCCTACAGTGCCTACTGCTCTGTGCTAACCATCATAGGGAGAAAGAAAGCCTGACAGCCTGCATGGCTGCTTGGCAGAGAGGCAGCTCCTTGCTCTGTGTGTTTACACAGACTATTTCTGGGATTCTGCATCAATCACAAAGAATTTACCAGAATTGGTTTGGTTCAGATTTGGCAATGTATAAATTTCATTGAGAGGTTTCCTCCACTCTACCTATTCCCTTTGGTGTCTGGCTGAGCAAAGCCAGTCCATTCATCCATCCATGGGTGTCTCTCATTGGAGTCACAAAATAAATTTCATCTCCGGTGGGACCTTCAAAGATTCCCATTTCTACTGACTCCCAAGTTAAATATGAGAACCTTTTAACCACTTTTGAATCAGGTGCATCAAGATTTAGTGTAGTCTGAGCTTGTCCTAAACGACTCTCTTATCATTACCTCTGCTAATGTTCTTTATGCTGGAGTCTAGTTTTTCTGATAGTGAAAGAGCCACTCCAGTCTTCTTGCTCTTTTATTTGCATGATACGTCTTTTTTTCCCACCCACTTATTTTCAACCTGTGTCTTTATATTTGTAGTATGTGTTTTACAGCCTTCAAATCATTTGTTCTTCCTTTTATTTTTCATTAATGCATCTGGTAATCTCTGGCTTTTAACTGGCATATTTAGTCCATTAACAGGAGATGATCTGACTCATTGGTGGGAGACTCCCCAGGCAGACAGGACAGTGTCATTATGATTTGTTTGTTTGCTTGGGGTTTTGGTGGTGGTGGTGGAGATTGAACCCAGGGCCTTGCAATGTCATTAGGTTTATTTGTTTCTTGACATGTGAGCACACCATGGGAATGTGATGAACTGGATTTTCCCAGCATCCTGAAGACACCCAGCTGGGGAGGGAAGTGAGTGGGCTCTCAGCAGTTATCTAACGAGGCATTGCAGTGCCCCAGCCCCATGGCACCCACTGGGTCTGACGTGGGAACTCAGCATAGGATCTTGTGATAGAATTAAACAGTCCTCAAGTCAAAAATGCAATCATTAACCATGCTGATAACACTGGATAATTTCCATTCCTGCTGATCTTTCTTACAGAAAACTGTTCTTTATGCTGTTACATTGCTATTTCTTTCCACATTCTTCCTACAGTAGGTCTTGGTAGCTATGCACCTAACCATGTGGCTTCAGTAATGAATACTTGTGGGTTTGCAGGTAGAGAGGGCACCAGCACAAGGAGGTGTTGCTTTAGCTATGTCCTAAAAGGAGGTGACACTAGACAGGTAGAGGGCATCTGGACATTGTTGGTCTAGGAAGCCACATGTTCATGTGAACAGAAGTGTCAACAGAGGGACAGTAAGGGGGACCACAAATAGTCCCATGTGACACCAGCAAAGTAGATGAGGTTGGCAGTCGGACAAGACTGTGGGAGGGTGCAGCAGCTGGTTCCAGGTGATGAGTTCCAGGTCACCAAGTGCTGGGCATCTGATCACAGAATGCCTGGGATATTGTCACCAGGAAAAAAAAATTCATGAGTACATGCATTTGGAAGTGCCAAGTTAAAGCTAAACACATATCACTGTAGGACTTCTCAGAGCTGGTAAAGTTCTGGCTGCATTTGGACTCTCCCAAGGGTGGACTGTGGGGAACCGTGTTCACCAACCCCCCTCACAGGAAACCTCTCAAAAACCTCCGTCTGGGAAATTCTGCTCCAAACATTGAAATCTGCTGTACACAAGCAGATTTTTGTCCAGAAATTCATTCTGGGGAATAAGTGAGGGAAGGTAGGTCATGGGTAGGGGATGCAAGGAGACCAGGTGGAAGCTGCCGCAATCACAGAGGAGAGACCTCTGTGAACCAGGAAGTATGAGAGAGCACAGGAAAGGTACAGGGGCTCCAAGCCTTAGAAGGTAGAAAGATCAAAGGCTGAACTGAGATTGGAAGGCTGGGACCTGCTTGGGATCCCAGGTTTCTGGCTTCTGTCACGTCTTGTCAGTCTTTGGAAATAAGTTTTGCATCCAGGAGAAAGGTCTGTACTGGAAATGTGCTTGGAGTTGGATGATATCACTGAAGTTTCAGGAAGATGTGCTCATCACTCAGTGGAAAGTACAAGAAAGAACAGTATCATGGACAGGAAGGGTTAAGGATTAGTCTGGGAGGGAGGAGGGACAACAGAGAGGGTGTTCTGGAAGCCAGGAGAGGGGAGTGTTTCAAAAGGAAGAGAGCGGCTATTAATTCCCACATGCAGTAACCACAGTGAAGAGATGCTGTTTTTTTCCCCTTTAGTTCTGGGGGGTTGAACCCAGGGCCTCGAACATGCTATGCAAGTGCTCCACCACTGAGCTACACTGTTAGCCCTTTTTAAAAAATTGGTTTGTATTATTTTGAGACAAAGTCTGGCTAAGTTGTAGAGGCTGGCTCTGGCCTCTAACACATGATTCTCCTACCTCGGCCTCCCAAGTAGCTGGGATTACAGGTGTGTACCATGCACCTGGTGAGAAATGCTTTTTACCTGTCATATTGTCAGAGATTTATTTATCTTTGTACTTAAGAATAATACGTACTATTGGCAAGGGTAAAAGAAAACAGACACCATACTATTTGAGCAACATACAAAGTGTATCTAAAACTTTTAAAATTGTGTATTCCTTTTGATTAAAATATTCATCTTTGAAATGTATCCTGAAGAAATCTTCATGGATAGGCATGGACTTTTTATAAGATTATTCATAATAGCATTATACATAATATAAAAATATGAATGTATTATCCAATAACATAGGACTTGATTAAGTAAATCATGATAGCTATGTGGTGAAAAAATACCTGAAGACAATAAAAAATGTGTGAAATGATTAATGCCATGATGCAATGCTGGAATATACCATGAACTGAATAAAGCAAGTATGATCTTTTCTGTATTAATAATATACATGGTGGGTTCAGTATTAAAGCATTTGTTTAGCATATACAAGGTCCTAGGTTCTTCCCCCAGTGCTGCAATATATTGTGCCAAAAATTAACTATATTAAAATTATAATACTCAAGATATATTGGTAATAAAAGATAAATACAAGTCATGGTTTACTTCTGCAATTAAAAGAGGTCATTACCACACATTGCTACAATAATTCAATTCAACTTTGAAAAGTAGCACATGGAAAACATCTCTTTAAATGTCTATACATATTTTGGCACCCTCACTATATTTTTTGCACACACACACACACACACACACACACACACACATACACATATATATTTGTTGTTGTTGTTCTGCGCTGTCGAGTCATGTGTGGACTCATAGTGACCCATAAGGGTTTTCAATGGCTGACTGTTTCAGGATTGCCTCAGGAGTGGATTGCCATGTCCTTCCCCAATTTTTGTGGTGCTGGGAATAGAACTTGGGACCTCAGAGACTGCAGGGTGGCAGTCTACCAACTGATCTAAATCCCAGCCCCATATATATGTATGTACATATATATGAAGCATGCAAGAAAAGTGCACATCAGATATTTTCTCTGGGACATGGAATGGATTTGGGTGATTTTAAAAACTTTTTGGGGTGATAATTTTCTTTTCATATATATGTTGTTGTTGTTAGGTGCTGTCAAGTTGGTATCCAACTCATAGCGACCCTCTGTACAACAGGGGAAACAATATTGTCAGTGCTTCTCTGCTGTTCATAGGGTTTTCAATGGCAGATTGATTTTTGGGAGGGGTTTGCCAGGTCCTTCTCCCAAGCCTACAGCTTCTGGTGTTCCCAGGTGGTCTCCCATCCAGGTACTAACCAGGCCCGATCCTAATTAGCTTCCGAGATCTGATGGGATCGGATGCCACAGGGCTACAGCTGCAGGCTTCATATACATAAATACACATACATATACACACACACATACACACACACACACACACACACACACACACACACACACATATATATATTTGTTGTTGTTGTTGTTAGGTGTCGTGGAGTCAGTATCCGACTCATATCGACCCTATGTACAACAGGTGAAACAGTATTGTTATTGCTTCCCTGCTATTCATAGGGTTTTCAATGGCAGATTCTTTTTTGGGAGTGGGTTGCTCCATCCTTCTCCCAAGCCTGCTGTTCCCAGGCAGTCTCCCATCTAAGTACTAACCAGGCCTGAACCTGCGTAGCTTCTGAGATCTGACAGGATCAGATGCCACAGTGGTATGGCTGCAGACACACACACACACACACACACACACACACACACACATATATATATATATACACATACATACACACATACACACATATATGTATTCAGATATAATATATGACATATTATATATAATATAATTATATGTAATATAACATATAATATACATATTATATATGTATATATATGGTTTTTTGTGGTGGTACTGGGGAGTTGAACCCAGTGCCTTGTACATACTTTGCTACCACTAAGCTGCACCTCTCAGCCCCCCTCCCTTTTTTTTTTTTTTTTTATCTTGAGACAGGATCTCACTAAGTTATGCAGGCTGCCTCTGGCCTCAAACTTGCTATCCTCCTGCTTCCGCCTCCTACATTGCTAGGATACAGGTGTGTGCAGCCAGCTTTATCTATTTATATATTTATTTTGAGACAGGGTTTTATTATGTAGCCCAGCCTGGCCTCAAACTCCTGGCCTGGCAGGATGAATATTAAATGACATGTTTATGTAACACTTAGTATAGTCACTGGCCTACAGCAAGCCCTGAATAAGCATTAGCTCTTGTTATTGTTACTATTATTAAAATATCACCCTGTTCAAAAGCACCGATAGAATAAAATAGGATAAAATAAAAAGAACTTTTTCATGATTACAGAAGTAACTTCTTTCTTACAGTCATGTTTTTTTCTCAGTGCTGGGAATTGAACCCAAGTTCAAGTTATTGTAGAAACTTTTGAAAATATTTAAAAGATCCAGCCATTGTGGCACATGTCTATAATCTAAACACTTGGGAGGCTGAGGTAGGAGGAGCATGAAGAGTTTGACGTCAGCCTGGGCTATGTAGTAAGGCCCTGTCTCAAAACTAACAAACCAACCAACAAAACTGCACAACTCATCCTAGGATGTGAAACAACCTGAGAGGTTAAGTAACTTGCCCAGGTCACAGTGGCCAGATGGCCAGGGAAAGCCCTTTATCTGGCACCACTTTCTCTAAGAAACCTTCCCCACTCAGTTCCATTTCAGTTCTGCTGTTGGTTCCTCCCACTTCCCAGCTCTTCCTCGGTCCTTCCAGGCCCATTGTGGTCTCCTCTGTAAGCACAGCTGTCATTCTGCCTTTGGAAATGACCAGGTTCACTAACAGTCACCCCTGTTAGAGTGGGGACTGCTGAGGTTGTAGGAGCCTGTCTGCCTCATCCCTGGCTCAGGGCCCAGCACAGAGCAGCCCACCATAGTGTTTGCTGAGGTGAATTGTGGGCAGAGGTCCTTGGATGGCTAAAACCTGCTGCTTAAATGTCGAGAGTGTGCTATGTCAGAAACCGAAACATGTTTGTATCTTTCCACAATGTCAGAATTTATTGAATAATAGTAAATTCACAAGCTACACCAGTTTCATTGGCATTAATTTGCAAAGTATTCCTGATTTCACTTGACAGTCAATGGCCATTGACATTCACAGGTTCCTTTATTCAAATCTTAATTACTAATATTAAATCTCACCTCTCACATTACCCTTCACACAATTATATATTTGTATATAGGCTACATAATGGCAACTAAAGGGTTAAACAGGCTACAGGAGTCAAAGAGCACTTACTGAGGGCACAAGCAAGGAGCTGATACAGAAGCAAAGAGAGTCACTGCAGGCGGTTAGATAATATATTTAAAAACGCAGTCACAGTGCTGTCAGAGAGCAGAGCCCATCTCAAGCTCAAGGCAAGGTGCTGGAGACCACAGGGCTGGTTCAAGTCCAGAGGCAGGGCCAGTTCAAAGCTTCCAACTGAGGCTCAGAGTGGGCTGCATTAAGCTGGGGGATGGAGCAGAGCCAAAGCCCCAGGGATAGTGGCAGGAGTTCATCACCTGTCAATCCAAGCCACACACACCCTTTGGCCTGATGACAGGACAGTGGGTGTCACTACGTCCCAGTGTGGAGTGTCCCTCTTTTTATATGGTCCAGGTGAGGGGCATACATCATTCATTGGTCTGAGGTGTTCACAGCTGCGTGCTGATATATTTTTTGAGATGTGCGTATGTTCCTGACTTGATTCAGTAAGTTCATAGGTGGTAATATTTTATTCACAAGAATAGGCCATTATTAGTCTGTGCCTCTTGGCTTGTGCTGGACAGATGGTGGTTGTTTATGTGCACAAACAAGATGTAGAGTTCTCCTGCCTCAGCATTTCCACTCAAAATGGAGAAGACTGCATTTTGGTAAAACGGAGTCATTCAGGGCAAGGCACAGCCTGAAAGCTACTAATTTATACAGCCTCGTGTAATTTAGATCAGGGCAGGGCCTGATCTCCATGTTAGGTTTACAGGAACGGGAAGCCATGTTGAGAGCACACAGCTATCTCCACTCACCCTAAATTGAGATAAATGACACTGTCATAAGGATCAGCCCCACACTGGGCCACTTGTAGTCTTGTTGGGAGCCCAGCATCACTCAAAAGGCAACTGAAGATGACAGGCTAGACGAGAGGCTCCTAATGCTGAGCTGTGGACTCAGGGGTTCAGAGAGGGATCAGGGTGCAAAGGGGACAGTGAAGGGGGTGTGAGCAGGAGCCTCAGAGTCCCTGACCAAGCGGACATGGCCTGCCTGCTACCTGAGTCACCAGCGGTGTGGATGTAGCCTCTTAAACAACTTTCTCCACTGGACTCCACCTCCTTGCCATTACAGGCTCATTGTCAGACCCCTCACCCCATTACTGTACCTGCCTCCAACTTCAGACTC